>MU780102.1:56481-96982 GCA_026770625.1 Nicotiana glauca | reverse complement strand
CGGTGACTTGGGACACCTTAATTTATTCCAAGTGGCGACTCTGAATAAATAATAATCTCATTTCGAATAATATCACTTTAATTAGAAAAACTCCCTTATATACTTCCCTCACGGGGTGTGTGTAAAAAAGGAGGTGTGACACTATAGGCATGGTATCTACTGAACTCAAAAGGTGATAAGACAGTAAAACTTGAAATGAATTATTTGAGATCCTATAGGCATGCTGGCTAAACTTTGTTAAGTGTGGGACTTGGATTAAGAGATGCAGATTTTAAAAATATTGATTACAGGTTCTGTAGGTGATAGTATATATTATTACTGATTTTACGTCTAGCATTGAGTGAAACGAATCAGATTCATTTAGAAACTCCTATAGGCATGTTTTCTACACATTGCTGATTTTAGACACTTAAAGACGTGGTTTCAGATGCAGAGCTTGTTTTAAACCCTTATGGACATGGTATCTAAATGTAGGACTTGTTTTAAATCTTATAAACACGGTATCTAAATGCAAAACTTTTTTTAAACCTTACAAACATGTTATCTAAATGCAAAACTTGTAATTATGCAGAATGAAATTAGAACAATCCTATAGGCATGATTTCTAGGTGAAGTTTGAATATGCAGAATTAGAACAGCCCTATAGGCATAATTTCTAGGTGAAGTTTGAATATGCAGAATTAGAACAGTCCTATAGGCACGATTTCTAGGTGATGTTTGAATATGCAGAATTGTAACAGTCCTATAGGCACGATATGTACCCTTGCATGCATAGTTACCCACCCTTTTCACTAGCCGGCCCAAATGTTTATTACAACTTATTACAAACCAGAATAATAAATTATATCAGAAAAAGCACAAAGCAAAATACAACGAGAGAAATCCTGATTCTTGCATCCTTTCTGAGTTATGAGGTAGACCAATTCAAAGACCATGGATCCAAAGCCTTCCTTTAATTTAAGTGTGTCAGAGTTCCCTAAGAGCCTCAATGGGACTCCGGGCAGTGCTCACACCCAGGATAGGGACAAGTGCAGTGTGGAAGTGCTAGCCCTCAAGTGTCCAAGTTTAGAAAGAGCTCAATGGGTCCCAAGGCAAGGCTCACAAGAGGGGGCAGAACTTAGATCTAAGAGGGAGTGCAAGTGAAGAATTAGAGCTTTAAGAACTAAGGGAGAAAAGAAGAGGGAAAGAGGTGCTGGGAAACAGCCATAAACAAATTGATACTTTAACACAGGGGGGTTCATGGGTTGGAAAATTGCCAAAGAGCCTATGCTTATGAAAGGGTAATCTTTGGGCATGCACAGCAATAAAAGATGCTGGCATGCCTATAAGCCCATCAAAATATGCAATAGCAGAGAAACATAGAGGTTAGGATCCCAGGGATCAAGCTTGAGTCATGGACAGTAATATGCAATACTGTCATGACTCAAACAAACCATATGCATTGAACACATTGGGGTGGGGGGGTTTAGGATGCATAATAAATTCAGAACAGGCATAAGGAAATTATAGCATGCTAGCATAAGTACTGAACTAAACACAAGAGGTAGGCATGCAAGAAGGTAAAAGATTTAAGTAAACACATTGTTGTGATGTTGGAATCTTAATCAGAACATACCAGTTCGGAGAAGCAAAATACTGTAAAAGCAGGTAACAAGACTCTGAAGGCAGGCCACAGTACAAGTAACAAGAAAGAATATTTTTTAGTGTGAGTGTGAGTTCAGAAACTAAGAGTGTTCGTGTGTGTGTTAACAAAAGAGCCATGGTATTTATAGTTTGAAAACAGGTAGAAAATAAGGCAAGAAAGTAATTATGGAACTATGTGTCAATTAAAATCAAATCAGTACAAGGACTCCCTTTAGTTAAGGAGTTAAATTCAAACAGTAGTGGGCAGAAATCATTTAAGGAAAGAACACCATGTATAAAATAGACCATTAGGGGTAAGTACATAGGGGTTTAATTAAGGGAAGAATCTTTGAAATACTCGGTTAACCAAATAAGGTAAGAAAACAAAGTAAAGTTGCAGAATCGAAAATCAGTACATAGCAAATCAAAAAGTCAATGATTTCATAAGCATTGACTTAAGGAGATTAACATGGGTTCCTATGAATAAACCAAGTTAAAGAAAAGAGAATCGACAGTCTAAAGGAAAGTTTTCAAATCAATCCAAGAAATAGGGAATCAATAAAATAAGGAAAGAATCAATTACACGAGTGCAATTAGAATTACACAAGGAGATTTGAAATCAGTCCAAAATTGAAGGTCATTTCAGAGGGAAATTTAGCATATAAAAGAGTCCATAAACATTAGGCATGCAAGAACCTATTACAAAGAGGAGCGTCATGCAATCAAAAAATCAGTAAGTAGTGAACTATCAAAAACATGGTAGTCATATGGGTCAATTGCTGTAGCTTAGTAATAAGGAAAAGAGAGAGTATCAAACAGCATGCAAAGAGGTCAAGCGAAAAGACCTTATAGTAAAGTTTAGCAGGAAGTCAAAATCACATAAAGAAGCAGAAGATTTTGAAATTCAATCGAGCAACAGATGAAGCAACTTCAGAAACTTGAATAGGTCTGAAGCAAATTAGGGTTTTGAAACCAGTTGAATTTAAAGTATGACGAACAAGTAAAACACATAGCAAATAATCTCAAAACTCGAATGAACCCCCAAATTTTAAGGTTTTCACCATCAATCGAGTATAGAGATGAAAGACAAATAAATCAGATAGAATGCTAACAAAATAAATTCAAAAAATCTCAAAAAGGAACTAAGACCTTTAACATGCACATTCCAGTAGAAGAACAACACAAAGAAACACAATAGAACATGTTAATAGTCAGAGAAAGCTTCTAAATAACTTAAAAATCCTAAATTGGAAAAGATAAAGGTTCTGAAGGTAAAGTTTTGAAAGAAACCTTAAGAAAACATTTAGGAGTTTAGAGTAAACATAGATCTAGAACAGATCTAAAAGAATCGAAAGAACCTCAAAGGTTAGGTTTCAGAAGAACCCTAGATGGTGAGAAAGGCTTGGAAAATCATTGGTCTAAGCAGGAGAAGCCAAGAGTCAAGCTTGAATAGCCATGGCTGGCCGTAGCAAAGGTTGAAGATGACCGGAGACAGCCATAAAAACTGGATCGACCAAAGTCTGGGACAATCTTCTCTAAGGTATGGCCCTGGAAACCATAGAACTCGAACACATAGAGGCCAAGGGAGGCGGATATAAGCTTCTTATGGCTTTGGAAGCATGGATTTGGGAGCTTTTCAGGTGGTGATTGAAGGCGGCGGCTAGGGCTTGAGAGAGAACTGGGAGAGGGGGGATTCAAAGGCGGCTACAGGTGAGAAATGATTAGGCTTAGGGGGTAATTGGGAATTAAAAAGGAAAGGTTTAATGGTGGTCGTTGATCATTTTGATCAACGACCTGGATTAAATAGGTAGGTAAGGGGATCCGGATGGGTTGTTTAATTGGGTAGTGGGTCGGGTAGCTTAGGATTTGGGCTGGGTAATTGGGTTAAAAGATTGGGCTTCAAATCACGCTCAAATAGACTAAAATTGAAAAGAACGCGGCTAAAATTTGAATGGCCATTTTTCCCCTTTTCACTTTACAAAAATATTAGAATAATTTCTGAAAATAAATTAAAGGTATTAAAATGATTAATATTATGTAATTATCAATTAAAAATATTGGAGTTAATTTTAAAAATATAATTACGATTAAATCTTAAAATAGGCGAATATTGCAATTATATGCAATTCAGGTTTTAAAATACTAAATAAATTTGTAAAAATATGCAAAATTTATTTTAGCTATATCTTAGTATAAATATTAGTGTCCAATAATTAAATCACCAAAATGATAATTTTGAGAATAATTATTGGGTTTTTCTTGATAAAATAGGGCAATAAATTGACTTAAAAAGTTAAGGAAAATAATAAAATATTGGGACATACTTATATATGCATATAAGTTCTATTTTGAAGGTATTTTGCATATTAAAATATACAGGGGGAAATTGGGTATCAACAGCTTCCCCTCTTTATCTGGGAAGGATGAAAGAGTTGTTGGGTAAAGATATGATGGCCAATTTCGACCTGGCGAGACGGTTTGAAGAGGTTTGGCCATGCTATTGCTTCTAAGATGCTTATATATCCCTGGTCTTATAGGAATTAGGCCATATGTAGTTTAGGATCTGTCGGCGGAATATGCCGACGGAGACTTCTCAAGAACGGACACGATATTTAGGACGGGGTGAATGGTTAAGGTCTGATAGGGCTGCGGGATCGCCCCTGCCAAGATGGTTGTTGCTCATCGGTTTACCTTTAAATAAGCAATATAAGCATATATTGTGCATAAATTTAAACGTGATGCAAATTCCCGTCGGACCATGAATGTTGTCTTTGGACGGTTGGGATGACGTCCTCAGACCATAATGTCCTGGGCCATGAAGCGTATAATAATAAAGGATTTGTAGGCCATGAAATGATGCTCTCAGGCTGTGAGAATGATGCCTTCGAACCATGATGCCTTTGAATAATGATATGCAGAAAGGTTAAAGGGATCCTTAGGCCATGGCATGGCGTTCTCGGGCTATGCAAATGGTGCCTCCAAAAAATGATGCCCTCAAATAGTTTGGCGATCTTTCAGCCCATGAAATGCAGTATTTGGCGATCTTTCAGCCCATGAGATGTAATAGGTGGTGACCTTTCAACCATGAAAATGTAAATGAAGTGGCGATCTTTCAGTCATGCAGAATGTAAGTAAGGTGGCGATCTTTCAACCATGCAAACATAAATAAGGTGGCAATCTTTCAGCCATGCAAAATGTAAAGGCCGCAAACTTTCAACCATGCAGAATGTAAATAAAGTGGTGATTTTTCAGTCATGCAAATGTAAATAGACGGTAATCTTTCAGCCATGCAAATGTAAATAGGCAGCGATCTTTTAGCCATGCAAAATGTAAAGGTGGCGATCTTTCAGCCATGCAGAATGTAAATAAGGTGGCAATCTTTCAGCCATGCAGAATGTAAATAAGATGGCAATCTTTCAGCCATGCAGAATGTAAATAAGGTGGTGATCTTTCATCCATGTAGATGCAGATAGAGATAGCGTTTAGTCTCAGAAGGCAGAATGGTAGCCTTATGCAATGCAGAAAATGCAGATGGAGACAGTGTTTAGTCTCGGAAGGTAGAATGGTAGCCTTATGCAATGTAGAAAGTGCAGATGGAGATAGTGTTTAGTCTCGGAAGGCAGAATGTTAGCCTTATGCAATGCAAAAAGTGTAGATGGAGATAGTGTTTAGTTTCAGAAGACAGAATGGTAGCCTTATGCAATGTAAAAATAAAATAAAATGGAAAATGGTGATAGAGTTTCTTAGCTGATAGTAGGTTGCGATATTGTGACTGCTGAGGATATTGCAGTATAGGGAGTATCGCTGGCGTGCGTGGATAGCAAATGCTGGTAAATGCAATAATCTGAGAGTTGTATTCCTGAAAAATGTTTGTCTTGTGAGTGTATAATATGTCAGATGCTTTCGCAATCCAAGTGTCTGTATCCAAAGAAAAATCGTGAGTTTTGTAGAGGGGAGGTTAGTTCGTATCCTCGCTGGCCTTGCTTGACCTATTTGGCTTTGATCTGGTGATACATTATGTATCATTGGGGGTAGTGTTGTTGAACAAAGCGATTTCGATAATAAATATGCATGAATTTGTAAAAAATATGGCATAAGTATATGTTCAAGAAATAACTTTTAGATGAACCGACGACTGTGACGTGGCTCACGACATTGCAACCTCTCTTGTTATGGAATTTTGAGGGTCCTCCTCAAAATTCTGGCCCAGTTTAACGGGTTGATGCTTTTGACGGCTGCTTGCGATGATTGGCTAAAATAACTTCGAAATTTTGAGGGTCCTCCTCAAAATCTTGCCCCAATTTCCACTTGCGGGGGGAAATGAAAATTTTATTGAATTGTGACCGAACCCATAAGGTTGCCTACGTATCCCCTCTTAAACGGGAATCAGGCCAGACGTATTTCAATTTACATCATATAGGAAAGCATAAGATTACATATAGTAACACTTGACTGCATCTGAATTGATTGGTTTTGGCCAAACTTCTCCGTCCATTTCTGCAAGTATAAGGGCTCGTCCTGTCAGAACTCGGTGAACCATGTATGGACCCTGCCAGTTGGGAGAGAACTTCCCTTTGGCTTCACCTTGATACGGGAAAAATTTCTTTAACACCAGATGCCCTGTTGCGAACTCTCTTGGCTTGACTCTCTTGTTGAAGGCTCTGGACATCCTGTTCTGATAAAGCTGACCATGGAAAACTGCATTCATTCTCTTTCCATCTATAAGAGCCAGCTGCTCATAATGACTTCTCACCCATTCTACATCGTTGAGCTCAGCTTCCTGTATGATTCTCAAGGAAGGAATTTCTACCTTGCGGGAATGATGGCCTCTGTACCATAGACCAGCATATAGGGGGTTGCCCCATTTAATGTGCAGACAGTGGTGCGATACCCTAATAAAGCAAATTATAACTTCTCGTGCCACTGTTTATGCTTCTCTATCATTTTCCTCAGTATCTTCTTGATATTCTTATTGGCGACTACTACGGCTCCATTCATCTGAGGCTTGTAGGCTGTAGAATTCTTGTGTCGGATCTTGAAGGTTTCACACATATCTTTCATTAAGTCACTGTTGAGGTTAGATCCATTATTGGTAATGATTGACTCGAGAGTCCCAAATCGACAAACGATGCGGTCGCGGACAAAGTCTACCACGACTTTCTTAGTCACTGCTCTGTAAGATGTTGCTTCGACCCATTTGGTGAAATAGTCAATTGGCACTAGGATGAATCTGTGTCCATTGGAAGCAGCAGGCTCAATTGGTCTAATAACATCCATCCCCCAAGCGGCAAAAGGCCATGGTGAGCTTGTTGCATTAAGCTCATTGGGAGGTACCTTTATCATGTCCGCATATATCTGGCAGCGGTGGTATTTCCAAACATATTGGATGCAGTCTGTCTCCATAGTCATCCAAAAGTAACCAACTTGGAGGATCTTCTTTGCTAAGACAAAATCGTTCATATGTGGACCACAAGTCCCAGCATGGATTTCCTCTAGTAGCTTGGATGCTTCCTTTATGTCGACACACCTCAACAATCCCAAATCAGGATTTCTCCTATATAGGATTCCTCTGCTGTGGAAGAAATTATTGGATAGCCTCTGAAGTGTGCGCTTCTGTATAGGATTTGCAAGTTCTGGGTATTCTCCCTTTACCAAATATTCCTTGATATCATGAAACCAAGGTTTTCCATCTGCTTCTTCTTCAACATGGGCACAATAAGCTGGCTGATCATGGATCTTTACTGGAATGAGATCAATGAAGTTTTTGTCTGGATGTTGTATCATGGATGACGGGGTGGCCAGTGCATTGGAGAATTGATTATGGATTCTGGGAACATGTCGGAATTCTGTCTTTGTGAATCTCTTTCTCAACTCTTGTACGTGGTGCAGATACAGGAGTATCTTAGAGTTCTTAGTTGCCCATTCTTCTCGGACCTGATGTATAAGTAAGTCCGAATCTCTAATTACTAGCAACTCTTATATGTTCATGTCAATGGCCATCTTGAGCCCTAGGATGCAGGCTTCATATTCGACCATGTTGTTGGTGTACGGGAACCTGAGCTTAGCTGACACCGGATAATGTTGACATATTTTTGACACTAGGACTGCTCCTATGCCAACCCCTTTGAAATTGCTGCTCCATCAAAAAACATTCTCCAACCATCACGGGGTTCCGGGGTTCTACAATGTCTTCTCCTATGAATGATACCTCTTTGTTAGGAAAATACGTCTTCAGCGGTTCGTATTCTCCATACACAGGATTTTCTGTAAGGTGATCTGCTAGTGCCTATCCCTTGATTGCTTTCTGAGTCACGTAGATTATGTCGAACTCACTCAACAGGATTTGCCACTTGGCCAGCTTTCCAGTGGGCATGGGCTTCTGAAAAATGCACTGCAGAGGGTCTATCCTTGATATAAGATATGTAGTATAGGCACAGAAGTAGTGTCTCAGCTTCTGGGCCACCCAAGTTAGAGCGCAATAGGTACGCTCTAATAGATAATATCAGGCCTCCTATAGAGTGAATTTCTTGCTGAGATAGTAAATGGACTGCTCTTTCCTCCTTGTTTCATCATGTTTCCCCAGGACGCAGCCAAAGGCACCATCTAATACTACGATGTAGAGTAGTAAAGGTCTACCTGGCTCAGGCAGGACTAAGACTGGAAGTGTTGATAGGTATTACTTGTTAATGTTGAAAGCTTTCTGGAAATCATCAGTCCATTTGGTGGAGGCATACTTCTTCAACATCATGAAGATTGGCTCACAGATGACCGTGGACTGCGCTATGAACCGGCTGATATAGTTAAGTCTTCCCAAGAAGCTTATCACATCCTTCTTGTTCTTTGGCGGTGGAAACTCTTGAATGGATTTGATCTTTGATGGATCCAATTCTATTCCTCAGCGGCTCACAATAAACCCAAGTAATTTTCCAGCAGGAACACCAAATGCACACTTCGCAGGATTCAGCTTTAGGTTGTACCTCCGCAGTCTATTGAAAAACTTCCTCAAATCTTTCATGTGATCAGTGGCCTTCTTATACTTGATGATAACGTCATCTACGTACACCTCGATCTCCTTGTGTATCATATCATGAAAAATGGTCATCATGACCCTCATGTAGGTGGCCCCTACATTCTTTAACCCAAACGGCATCATCTTGTAGCAGTACATTCCCCATGGCGTAATGAAAGCCGTTTTCTCAGCATCTTCTTCATCCATCCAGATCTGATGATAACTCGCGAAACAATCCACAAATGATTGCAATTCATGCTTGGCGCAATTATCGATCAGGATGTGTATGTTTGGTAAGGAGAGGTTGCCTTTCGAACTGGCCCGGTTGAGATCTCAATAGTCACCGTAGACTCTAACCTTCCCATCCTTCTTTGGTACTTGCACAATGTTAGCTAACCATGTCGGATAGTCAACTACCCTGAGAACTTTAGCTTTGACCTGCTTAGTGACTTCTTCCTTGATTTTAAGACTCATATCAGGTTTGAACTATCTGAGCTTTTGCTTTACCATCGGACATGTTGGACCAGTTGGTAGTTTGTGAGCCACAATAGATGTGCTTAGGCCTGTCATATCGTTGTACAACCATGCGAATACGTCCTTATATTCTCAAAGAAATTTTGTGTATTCCCTCTTTTCTGATGACAATAAGTGAACGTTGATTCGTGTTCTCTTCATCCCCCAGGTTAAAAATTTTGGTCTCGTCCAGGTTGGACTTAGGTCGATTTTCAAAGTTCTCAACTTCTTTAACAATCTCTTCAGGTATGTCATCTTCTTCTGAATCTATGTCTATTTGTTGTGTCATCTCATCGCATGTCATAGTCATTGGTTCATCAAGATAAGTAATAGTAATGTTGTATAAGTACCATAATGAGAGAAAATAATAAGATTATTGATTTATAAGGAAAATCAAAATGCTTTGATAAATTCCATTACTGTTTTGAACATTGAAAATCTTATTGGGGAAATTTAAAATGCAAAATGAAAAATTAGCTAGTAAAAATAAAAGATAGTGCATGATGCTTGTTCAGCCTTGCTACCCCGTGGCTCACCGGGCTCTGGTGGTTCTGATGGTCCAGTTATTGAGGCATGCTCCTCTGCTCACAGCCTATATGGAAGGGCCTTCCCCCCTCCTCCTCGGGAATGACACAACAACATCGTCTTCTAGGAACAAGTTCCTTATTGCTACTAGCACTTCCTCTTCTTCTAACCCATAGATAACATCGACCGGTTGGAAAGTCTGTTCCAAGCATGGTATTGGCTGCTCTAAGGGATAGTAAGTACCTCGCCATGGTGGTGACCAGTTGTTGAATTCTTCCCACTTATACTCATATCCCATACCGAAGGTGGTGCCATGTTTCTTTAGTTTTATAGGCTTAGCGATTCCTTGGAGGTTCTTGACAAGCACATTGCCAGGTTCGTATCCGCTCCAGTTCTATATGCTGTCAATTTTATTGTCCCATCATTTATCCTTGTCAATAGCGTTGACCCGCTCGATGTGGTGATAGGTCTCCCCACCTATCTTTCTTCTGCCTCCTATTGCTAAGATGGTTTGGAGGCTGTGCATGGGATTGCTACCATCGCCGTGAATGATCACCTCTTGGTGATTCCACTCAAACTTCATTTCCTGATGTAGTATTGACGCTACGGCCCCAGCGGCATGAATCCATGGTCATCCCAACAGCAAATTTTAAGATGCCGGCACGTCTATGACATGAAAATCAACATCGAACCAAGTAGGCCCCATTTTCAAACACATGCTAATTTCCCTAATGGTAGACCTTTGGGAACCATCGAAAGCTTTCACGTTGATGACCCCATCCTTGATCTCATGCGGTTCCTTACCCAATGTCTTGAGGGTTACCAACGGACAAATATTGAGGCTGGACCCTCCATCAATCAGGATACTGGTGATAAAATAATCTTTGCATTGTACGGTGATGCACAATGCCCTGTTGTGACTCAACCCTTCTGGTGGAAATTTATCTTTATGAAAAGTGATCTTGTGACTTTCCAATACCTATCCCACCATGTTAGCCATCTCTTCGTCGGTGATGTTGCTTGGCACATATGCTTCACTTAGCACCCTTAACAGGGAATTCTTGTGTGCATCAGAATTTTATAGCAAAGCAATGATATAAATTTGTGTCGGTGTTTTGTTCAGCTGATCAATGACCGAGTATTCCTTGGCCTATATTTTTCTCCAAAGATCATCCGGCCCGGTCTTGGTGATGGTTGGCCTAATAGAGGCCTGCTTGCTCGATTCAACCAGATGTTCCAGGGTATAAACTCTACCAGTTCTCGTCATACCTTGTGCCACAATAGTTTCTCCGAACATAACCTTGCCTTTCCTTCTTGCCTCGGCTATGTAGTCCCAGGGTATAGCCTTTGTATGCAATGGTGTTATGGCCGACATTGCCACTAGAATTGGCGTGGCTATCTTTACTCTGAACGGAGCATGCACCTTGGGTGGTAAAACTGCAACTTCGAATAGTGTAGGTGCATTTGTTGGAGATATGAATTCGACCTCAACTGGTGCTGGCGTCTTTTCAGAAAATGTTATTTCAAACTCGAGTGGCATGGACATATTTACCTCGGCATCCCCGAAGGGCTAAATCTGGACTATGATCGGATTAAGGCTGACTATTCACTTCTTTAGGTAGTTACCTTCTGTGATCAAACCAATCGATCCCTTGGGATCCCAATCATCCTCTATTTCAATCATGTGAATGCCTCCTCCCTTGTGGTATGGCAGAGGGTTATCGCGGACATTTGGAGTAGGTTCCTTTTCCACAATAATCGCGTTATCAATTAAAGTCTGGATCTTATCTTTCAAAGAATGGCATTCATCAATGGTGTGTTCTTTCATGCCGGAATGGTATGCACAGGATTTATTTGGATTAACCCACTGAAAAGGGTTCTCAGGGGTTGCACCAGGGATAAAGGTGACATAACCAGCAGCTTTGAGTCTTTCATACAACTAGTCGATTGGTTCAACAATAGCCGTATATTATTTTGGAGGCCTTCGGTCAAGGTTTGGTCGAGGTCTAAGGAAGTTTTGGCGTGTAGGAGGGGATTAG
Organism: Nicotiana glauca; assembly: GCA_026770625.1. NCBI lineage: Eukaryota > Viridiplantae > Streptophyta > Magnoliopsida > Solanales > Solanaceae > Nicotiana > Nicotiana glauca. Next base: position 85,273 of record MU780102.1, on the reverse strand, counting down.
TAGTGGGATGGTTGAGTGTTGTAGGCTTGGTAAACATATGCGGGCTGGGAATATTTGGGTGAAGTAGGCTGATATGTGGGGGGTAGAGGTGATTGATAAGTGGGTGGTGAAGTTTGGTAAGAGGGTGGGGTGCTTGGTAGTTTGGAGTAGGTTGATATGTGAGTGGAGGCATTAGTTAGGTTTGGTATTTTACGGGAGATTTGATTCTCTGTGCCACCATTACGGCCCCTATATCCCTTTTCTTGGATACACCTCCTGATTGTAAGGCCTTGTTTGTAGCTTGCAAGGCCTCAAATTTCATAACCATACACTTTTGATGCCCTCTTCGATCCTTTCTCCCAACTTGATAATGTCAGAAAATTTATGGCCCTCGATCATCATCAGCCTTTCATAATACTGTGGGTCTTGAGCTCGAATGAAAAATTTGTTCATTTGTTCTTCTTCTAAGGTAGGTCTAACCTTAGAAGCTTCGGACCTCCAGCGAGTAGCATACTCGCGGAATGTTTCTGTGGGCTTCTTCTTTAGATTTTGAATATAGAACATATCTGGCGCATTCTCCGTATTGAACCTGAACCTGTCCATAAAGTCGGATGCCATGCTTACCCAGTTCGACCACTTTTTTGGATCTTGGCTAATGTACCAGGACAAAGCATCTCCTTTCAAGCTCCTCATGAAAAGCTTCATGCAAAGTTTCTCGTCTTTTCCTACTCCAACCAACTTGTCACAATACGTCCTTAAATGGACTTTTGGGTCCCCTATGCCATCAAACATCTCAAACTTAGGAGGTTTGTACCCCTCGGGAAGTTCGACATCGGGCTATAAGCAAAGATCTTCATAGTTTAGACCTTCAATTCCCTTACTTCCTTCAATGCCTTAAATTCTGCTAGTCAATTTCTTAAGTTCTTCGGCCAGGTTTCTAATGAGCAAGTCTTTATCATCAGACTCGGGAGTGTTTGAGATAGGTTGGGTTGAGTGTGACATAGTCTCCACATAGATGGGGGTATTATGTTGGGTGTGGCAGTGGTCATTTATGGAGTTTTGGAGTTCTGGGATGAGCAGCGGGGTGTTATTTGAGGTATGGCAGGCATTGCAGTGATGGTGAGGAGCGGGATGGTTTTGTGGCTTTGGGATGCTCTGTATAGGTATAGGATTATGAGCATTTGGGAAATTGATGTCTGGAGTAGTGAGGGAAAATGACAGATTCGCCAGATTCCGGACCTGATCAAGTTCTTCCTAAAATTTCAGTAGCTTTGGTCTAGTTGGGATGCATTTTCCTTGGGAACCAGAGTAACGTGACCATGAGTGACCTCTACTCGTTCAGTTCGATTTTCCTTTCCAACGTTGTTCAAATCTTCCATCTTCCCTTTGTTCTTTCTTTTAATGAGACTAAGAGGAGGAGTGGGTGGAGGGCCCCTAGATCTCGTGAAATAGGATGATGTTGCCATAATTCATGAACTAACCTTTGGGAGGGGAATAAATATACAAAAAGTAAAAATAAAAAGGTAACAAGTTAGTGAGGATCATAAAAAGATGTTTCAATATTTAAACACATAGTGCAAAATGTAAATTGCGTTCTAATTTGGGGACCTCTTTGTGCACGAGGTAGGCCTAGCGGCAAGTTGATTTGGAGAACTTGGAATGCTAAATGCCTCATTTTATTGATAAAAGGTAGACGAATCCCAAATCGACACTAAATAACAGAGAAATAAAGTTGCTAGTGGCCATTGGCCTTATTACATTTTGTAAAGTGAAAAGAAAATTTCCTATCTACTTGGTCCCAGAAGGACCTTCCTCAGGTTGAATGCTTTCGTTAATCAGATCCTCCAATTCGCATAGTTTTACCAGTAAAAATGCCTTCGCCAGGTGTTCTCCTTCATTTCCCTTAGCGCTCTGGCAATCGGTGACTCTCTTCCTCACTTTTCCTTCCAATTCCAGCAAACTGTATTCCAGATATTCCAACTTTTTGCTAGCTTTGACAGCCCTCTCTTTCCACTCATTGATTTGGTCATTTGATGGAAGACTCCTCCGCCAGTCTTGCAAGAGTGGGGGCGTGCTAATCATACTGAAACTGGGGTCCTCGTGCTTCATTTTCTACAAAACAAAAGGGCTAGGCCATTACCCCCACCGGACTCGACTATTTAAGTATCAATAATTGGCATAAAAACATTTAGTTCTCCAAATGAATGCACAGAACGTGGTAATGCCGTTTGGGTTTAGGGAAACCCAGTGGACTTTGCACAAGGCTATCTTAAAGAGTTATTATACGGACAACATAACTGACTCGGCTAGATTTGACCATGATGCATGCATAGTTTAAACAGAGTAAGGTTTCTATGGGGTTTTAGACTGGTACCCTTGAGAGGACAACTCAACATGGAAAGGCACAGAACCATCGACTACACCGTTGATCAACTGGTTTTACCGCAAATACGCCTTTTCCGGATTTAGGATTATAAGCGTTGCTATAGGATTTATTTGGCACGAGTGGAATATCATGTTGAGCATGATTATGCAACAATTAAAGGCATGTTGTCACGTATTTGCATGTTAGAAAAGCAGTAAGTACAACCGTTTCATAATTTAAAGCAGTAATGAAGGAAAGCAGTAAAGGAAAGAAACAAAAAGATAAGTCAGTTTTGCAATCGAAAAGGAAATTGAATGCTTAAAATAAATAAACAAATAATTGCACGTAAAGAAGCATAAATTCACAATAATAGTTTGAAATGGTAAAATCCTAAAATTATCCAGCATAGTTTCCATGTTGTCGCACCCCTTTTTTCCTCCGCGGAAATTGGGTTTATGATATTTGGAGGGACAACACCTAATGATCAGGGTGCATTAGGACACCAAAAGAGCTTGATTTGAATAACCAGAGATAGGGTAAGGGCTTGAAATTATTCTAAGGGCAAGGTGTTAGGCACCCCTCAGAATCCACTTGTGTGGTTCCTGGCCAGACAATTATTGTGAATTGAGGTGCAATTAACATATAGGTAGATACGGCTCAAATAAGGGGGGATTTCAACACATGGTGGTTTGAAAGTAAACAAAGTTTGAAAGAACAATTAGAGAAACTTTTTTCTTTTTAAACAAAGAGCTAGAATGCTGAAAAAAATAAAGAATAAAGGGAGGGGGTCCTAGGTTTATTAAAAATATGGATCACCCCACACAATGCCCGGTAATCACTCCTCAATGAAGGGCTACACGTGATATTATCGCGTGGTCATCATATCCATATCTACCCTTCCCACCCTGTCAAGGTATTTAAAATGCAGATTGGTCTCGATTACTTATTCCATGTTATTACCCGTCCCGTTCCTATCAGTGGCACTTATGACCACTAATCCTAAAGGGAGGGATATTATGCTTATTTGGGGTTTCAATGGTAAAATTCTAAGGCAACATACAAAAAAGCACATACAGCATATTTGGGGAGACATATAAACATATAAGGCTCAATTATATATCCTTGGAGAGAAAAGCACATAATAGCATGTCTTGCTCGTACTGCTTAGGTTTGATTAAAATACCAAATGGAGAGAGAGTTTAAAAGTTGAGGCAGACTGGTTTATTACATAACTCAGATAGGAAGCTCGATTCGGGCCTACCTGCTAGTTGTAATTATTAATAGAAACATATTTAGTCTATAGTTATTCCTCTAAGGCTTGCCTAAGTATTTAGACGGGGTCCTCTAAGCATGGTATCTATTGAATTCAGAAGTTGATAAGACAGTAAAACTTGAAATGAATTATTTGAGATCCTATAGGCATGCTGGCTAAACTTTGTTATGTGAGGGACTTAGATTAAGAGATGCAGATTTTAAAAAATTGATTACAGGTTTTGCAGGTAATAGTATATATTATTACTGATTTTATGTCTAGCATTCAGTGAAATGAATCAAATTCATTTAGAAACTCCTATAGGCGTGTTTTCTACACATTGCTGAGTTTAGACACTTACAGTCGTGGTTTCAGATGCAAAGCTTGTTTTAAACCCTTATAGACATGTTATCTAAATGCAGGACTTATTTTAAACCTTACAAACATGGTATCTAAATGCAGAACTTGTTTTAAACCTTACAAACATGGTATCTAAATGTAGAACTTGTAATTATACAGAATGACATTAGAACAATCTTATAGGTATGATTTCTAGATGAAGTTTGAATATGCAGAATTAGAACAGTCTTATAGGCATGATTTCTAGGTGAAGTTTGAATATGCATAATTAGAACAGTCCTATAGGCATGATTTCTAGGTGAAGTTTGAATATGCAGAATTGTAACAGTTCTATAGGCATGATATCTACCATTGCATGCATAGTTACCCACCCTTTTCACTAGCCAGCCCCAAATGTTTATTAAAATTTATTATAAACCAGAATAATAAATTACATCAGAAAAATCACAAAGCAAAATACAATGAGAGGAAGCCTGATTCTTGCTTCCTTTCTGAGTTATGCGGTAGACCAATTCAAAGACCATGGATCCAAAGCCTTTCTTCAATTTGAGTGTGTCAGAGTTCCCTAAGAGCCTTAATGGGACTCCGAGCAGTGCTCACACCCAGGATAGGGACAAGTGTAGTGTGAAAGTGCCAGCCCTCAAGTGTGTAAGTTCAAAGGGAGCTCAATGGGTCCCAAGGCAAGGCTCACAAGAGGGGGGTAGAATATAGATCTAAGAGGGAGTGCAAGTGAAGAAGTAGAGCTTTAAGAACTAAGGGAGTAAAGAAGAGGAAAGAGGTGCTGGGAAACAGCCATAAACAAATTGATACTTTCACACAGGGGGTTCAGGGGTTGGAAAATTGCCAAAGATCCTATGCTTAGGCAAAGGTAAGCTTTGGTCATGCACAACAATAAAAGATGCTGGCATGCCTATAAGCCCACCAAAACACACAATAGTAGAGAAATATAGAGGTTATGATCCCAGGATCAAGCTTGAGCCATGGGCAGTAATATGCAATACTGTCATGCCTCAAACAAACCATAAGTAATATGCAAACTTTGTTCGCAATTCCCATATCTGTAACCTGCATTTTTCATAGTCGATTTTTAAGACATTTTCACCCCATTTTCAAAACACAACTCCTTTGGGCAATTTTTCAAGAACAAACGTTCTTCCAAATCAATTGTAAGTTGATATTTACTCAGTTCTTTCAACCATTAACATCATTTAACATGTTTTCAACTTAAAATCAAGGATTTTCATGGGTGAAATTAGGTGTTTTGGGTAGAACTTAGGTTTTTCTAAAATTGGGGATTTGGACCTCAATTTGAGGTCCGATTTCAAAACAAATCATATATTTGGGTTCGTGGGGGAAGGTAACCAGGTTTTGGTTCGAACCTCGGGTTTTGACCATGTAGGCCTGAGGGGCGTTTTGGTTATTATACCTAAATTTTCCTCTTAGCTTCAATTCAAAAGTAGAATTAGTTGCTTGTGATGTTATTTACAATGTGTGATTGAATTGAATAGATTTGGGCCATTTAGAGTCGTGTACTCGTGGCAAGAACGTGGTTGCTAGTTGATTTTAGTCGATGCGAAAGTATCTTACCTAACCTTGTGGGGGGACTTCCCCTTAGGATTTGATTCTTCTTTGTTGATTGTATTCCTTGTACGCGAGGTGACGAGTGCGTGCTCGGATTTATTTGTGGAAAAATTTCCCCTTTTTGGTTCTTAGATCCTTGAAATTACCTAATATGGAGTTGTTCTTGATACGATTGAGTTCCCTGCTATTTGTTTCACCTCTACATGTCTTACTTGGAATTTATTTCCCTTTTTGGTGTATTTTTATTGCCTAAGTGACTGTTACTTGTTAAACTATAGACATTTACCCTTCTATAGTCATATTATCATTCCTAACTGCTTGTCTTTATTTTGGGAAGCATTATCTCTATCTCTCATGTAATTAATTGGTCTTCGTTGGAAAGAATTTAGATATCCCACGTTGAGTTGGTATTTCCTTAATTGTAGTTATTTGATTCATGTTAAATTCCTTGTTGTTGAACTGAGTATTATGGAATCGTTGTTTTGTACTATTTCTCCCTTGTTGAGTTATTCTTATTGCACTTGGTATTTCTCTATTACGGTTATTCCTTGTGAGTTAGTTGTACCGTCTTTTGGTGAACGGAAATACCTGAGTTGATTCCCTTGCTTTGTTCCAGTATATATTGTCATTTATTGTGATGCACGAGGTTTCTGTCATTCGGTTATTGATATTGTTGATGCACAAGATTTTTGCCGTGCGGTTATTGATATTGTTAATGCATGAGGTTTCTGCCGTGCGATTATTGGTGTTGTGATGCACGAGGTTTCTGCCGTACGACTATTGTTGAGGGGTTGCACGAGGTCTTTGTCGTGCTACTATGGCTATTGATATATTGCACATGCGGCATAATAAGGTGGGTTATGTTCGTATATTTATATGTGGGTTGCGCATGTGGCGAAATAAGGTGGGAATATTATGATGCACGTGTGTCGAAATAAGGCGGTACTTAGTATGTTATTAATTGCACACGTGGCGAAATAAGGTGGGCTATTTCATGGGTTGATTGTAAAGAATTGTGACACCCTGTAGAGGCACTCCTATTTTGCTTAATATTGTGATTGCGGGTTACTCACCTGTATGAGTTTTATCGCTTGGAAGTTGTGGGGAAACATCATATGTGCGGTTTGTTCTCCTTTTCATGTCTACTAGTTTGTAGAATTCTTGTTAGAACACTTGTACTAGTGTACACGCAGCTGAACACTCCTATTAGAGGTGAATTCCTCCTGATTTTGTTAAGGGTGGAGGTACTCCCTCATTTATCCATTATATATGTGAGAGTGGCCCTAGTTAGTCATTTAGTTGTTAGCATGACTGTGAGGCTGATGGGGCAGAGGATGCCAAATGTTAGATTTCAGATGATGGAATTTTGTGAGTTGTGGTTTGTCCGAGATTTTTTGTAAATTTGTAGAAATAGTTGAATAAGACCTTATGTGAATATCATCGTAGGACCTGAGTTATTGCTTTGTTTTCCCCTTACTGTGTTGTGACCTTAGGATATGGATTGTGTTTTCGCTGTCGTTATGTATTATCATTTTCTTATATTTTCGTTGTTACTTGTTGGTAATTTCGTGTAGTCTTTACATATACATACATATATATATATATATATATATATATATATATATATATATATATATATATATATCATTTTTGTTGTTCCCATCATTATATTGTTTACTTGACCGGAAGGTGTCTTGACTGTTCCTCGTCACTACTCCACCGAGGTTAGTCTTGATACTTACTGGGCACCGCTGTGGTGTGCTCATACTACGCTTCTGCACATTTTTGTTGTGCAGATCCAGGTACTTCCACTCAGTTATGTCATCCATGGGAGGAGGCATTTGGGTAGAGACTTTGAGTTATATCTGCTACGTCCGCAGACCAAAGAGTCCCTTTCCAGCTTTCTGTCATAAGTATAGTCCTTCAGTATTTATCCTTGTTTAGACTTTCTTAAGTTAAAGCATCTTATGTATCCCTTAGCTTCTGATTTGTGAGATTCCGGGTTTTGGGAATTTTTTTTTGTTAGCTTCGAGAGTTGTTATTGTATGTGCCAAGCAGCACCTTAAACACATGGTTATTTTACTAAATCAGTTATTATTATTCTTTCGTAATTTTATGGTTTATCTTCCGCTTTGTTAGGCTTACCTAGTCGTAGGGACTAGGTGTCGTCATGACATGTTCACGGAGGGCAAACTGGGGTCGTGACAAGTTGGTATCAGAGCTCTAAGTTCATAGGAGTCACAGATCACAAGCCGTTTTATTAGAGTCTCGTGGATCGATACAGAGACGTCTGTACTTATCTGCGAGAGGCTATGTAACCGTTAGGAAAACTCTAATTCATTTGATTTCCCTGTCTTGCGAGATTTTTGACATCCACAATCCTAAATCTCTATCTTCTACTCTCTCATAGATGGTGAGGACACATACTACCCTAGGTAATCAGGCACTCGCGCCCCTTGCTGCAGCCGTCGAAGGTTGGGGCGAGGATAGAGTTTGAGGACGCACATGTGGTGCAGCGAGAACACCTGCACGAGCGGGCCGCCGAGGTACCACCAGCAGATCCATCCGGAGTCTAGGCACCTGACACGCCTACTACTACTACTACTCCAACCTTTCAGGAGGCTTTGGCACGGTTCATGAGTGTGTACACCACTTTGGCTCAGGCAGAATTGCTTCCCCTTGCTGCAGCTGCAGCCACACCCCAGGCCGGAGGAGGAGCACATACTCCCGCCGCCCGCACTCTGGAGCAGCGAGTGCATGTTGAGCAGGTCTCTGGGATTATTCCTGTGCCGCTTGCAGCACCAGTTCAGCCCGAGGGCATGGCAGTGGCTTCCGAGCAAGAGCATATGAGACTAGAGAGGTTCAAGAAGTATGATCCTCCGGTATTTAGTGGATTAGCATAAGACGATGCCTTGGGGTTTCTTGATAAGTGTTACCGCATTCTCCGTAATATGGGTATCTCTAGATCGAGCAGGGTTTCTTTCACTACTTTCTAGCTTTGAGGAGCTACCTATGATTGGTGGCGCACCTATGAGTTAAACAGCCCAGACGAGGTAGCTTCACTGACTTAGGCCCAGTTTTTAGATATATTTCTGAGATAGTTTGTTCCTCAGAGCCTCAGGGATACATGGCGCGCGGAGTTTGAGCATTTGCGCCAGGGTGCTATGACCGTCTCGGAGTATGATATCTGTTACACCAGTTTGGCTAGATATGCCCTAGCCTTGGTTTCTATAGTTCGCGAGAAGGTTTGTCGGTTCATTAAGGGGCTTATTCCCAGAATCAGGTCTAGTATGGCTCGCGAGTTGGAGATGGATATCCCATATCAGCAGGTGATGAACATTGCTAGGAGGATAGAGGGTATGCATGCTAGAGAGAGGGAGAGCAGGCAGGGTCATGAGAGAGAGAGTAGACAAGAGCAGGAGAGAGAGTTGGAGAAGGCGAGGAGGCCTCGTAGACCAGGGAGATATACTGGTCCTTATTTTGGAGGCAGGGTCCGTCATGGTATAGGTTTTGCGGGTTAGCCAGTTCAGTTCGCGTTTCAGGCTTTGCATAGTGACTCAGGTGTTCATGGGTCTCGGAGTACTCGTACCTCACAGTTCCCACCGCCTTGTTAGTAAAGAAGGTGCTTTGAGTGTGGAGATACTAGCCACATGGTGAGAGATTGTCCCAGACTTCGGACCAACGTGTCACAGTGAGGTATTCAGGAAGGTAGAGGGCACCCAAGAGAGAGAGGCCCGGCCCGTTGATGTGTTTCATATAGTAGGTTTGAGGCCAGTGTGCCAGCTAATGTCATTCAGGTATGAATTTAGTTTGTTATAGAGGGCACTATCTGTAGTTTATCACAGTTCTACTTATCGGGGTGAGTTCCCTAATCTATTGTTCCATTGTGGGTGCATTTCATGATTGTACTCTGTTTACGTGATTAATCTGTTGGGAGGTTCTATGAGTGATAACTGTGTCTATCATCTATTTCTAGCTATTGCTGAGAGTTATGAGACTAGTAGTAAATTCCTGTTGTACGTTTCGATAGGTTTGAGGTAATTTCGGAGTATCCTTGGTTACGAGCTATGATTTCTATGCTCCACCGGTATGGGAGCCAGTCTGTGTTGTGAGTGGTAGACGAAATTGATCTAGTGAGAGTCCCTAGATGGGTTGATGTGTACCCTACTTGTGATTTAGTGTTGAGGGCGGGACCCTCGTGATTTCAGGTGATTTGATATGCTGAGACGGAGCTGTGTACCGTGGTAAGGGTTATATCAGTATAAGATCCTTGTGAGTCTTTTATGTGTTTCATTCCTTCTTGTTAGATCTTTGTAGATTAGTGTTTTAGAAAATTTATGCTAGTTTGACTTGTTTGATAGTTCCTTTATGTGTTTTTTTCCCTTCCCATAGTCATCCATTTTCATTGCATGCTTCTTGAGTTCTAGTTTGTGGGGTGCGTGCCCATTGGTATTAGCTGGGACTTGGTTATTTGGATGGTTTGAAATAGGAGAGGCTCAGTTGTTGGGTACAGATTTGGTTCAGGAGGCCTTGGACAAGGTCAAGATCATTCAGGATAGGCTTCGTTCAACTCAGTCTAGGCAAAAGAGTTATGCAGACGGCAAGGTTCGAGATGTGGCTTTTATGGTTGGTGAGCGGGTATTGCTCCGAGTGTCACCTATGAAAGGCGTGATGAGATTTGGAAATAAGGGCAAACTTAGCCCTAGGTTCATTGGTCCGTTTGAGATTCTTGATCGAGTGGGAGAGGTGGCTTATAGACTTGCATTGCCGCCTAGCTTATCAGTCGTGCATCTAGTTTTTCATGTATCCATGCTTTGGAGGTATCAGGCGACCCAATCCACGTGTTAGATTTTAGCAATGTCCAGTTTTACAAGGACTTGTCTTATAAGGAGGAGTCGACAGCTATTCTAGACAGGTAGGTTCGTCAGTTGAGGTCCAAGAGTTATCCTTCTGTTCATGCCCAGTGGAGAGGTCAGCCTCCTGAGACATCGACCTGGGAATCCGAGTCTGACATACGGAGCCGTTATCCTTATCTTTTTCCCGACTCAGGTACTTCTTTCTTTTTTCCGTTCGAGGATGAACGGTTATTTTAGTGGTGGAGGATGTGATGACCCATTCGGGTCATCACTTGTTTTCTTACCCATTATGTACTTCCAAGGCCTTGAAAACCTCATTTAGGGTTGCCTCGATTTGCATGCACAGTCCGAGCGCATCGCCGAAAAGCTTAAATATGAATTCTGTCAGAAAAATACTAAATTTTGATATTAAAATGAGTAAATTTGACTTCGGTCAATATTTTGGGGAAATGAACCCAGACACATGATTTGGCGGTCCCGGAGGGTCCATATGCAAATATGGGACTTGGGCGTATGTCCGGAATTGAATTTCGAGGTCCCAAGCCCGAGAAATGAATTTTTGTGTGAAATTGTTTTCTGGAAATAATTAAGGAAATTGGAAATGAAATTTGATTAGAAGACTATGGTATTGGGGTCGTATTTTGGTTCTGGCGCCCCGATACAAGTCTTATATGTGATTTAAGCACTTTCTGTAAAGTTTGGTGTAAAACGGACATAGTTTGATGCGTTTCGGACTTAAAATGGAAATTTGATGTTCTAAGAAAATTTGGAAGAAATCATGAGTTTTGAGGCTTGATTCGATGTATATGATGTTATTTTAGCGATTTGATCGCACGAGAAAGTTCGTAGGGTGTTTTTGAGGTTGTGTGTGTGTTTGGTTTGGAGCCCCGAGGGCTCGGGTGAGTTTTGGATAGGCCACGGGGTGAAAATTTTGGACTTAAGGAATTGCAGGCTTCGCATTTCCCAAACTTTTCTCGCAATTCCCAAGATTTTTTGCATTTCCCGAACTTTGTTCGCAATTACCAGGCTTCGCATTTCCCATACTTTTCTCGCAATTCCCAGGCTTGTTCGCATTTTACCAAACTTTGTTTGCAATTACCAGGTTCGCATTTTCCAAACTTTTCTCGCAATTCCCAAGCTTGTTCGCATTTCCCAAACTTTGTTCGCAATTACCAAGCTTCGCATTTCCCAAACTTTTCTCGCAATTCCCAGGCTTGTTCGCATTTCCCAAACTTTGTTCGCAATTCCTAGATTGCAATTTCCAAACTTTGTTCGCAATTCCCATACATGCAACCTGCATTTTTCATACTTAGTCGGTTTTTAAGACATTTTCACCCCATTTTCAAAACACAACTCCTTTTGGCGGTTTTTCAACAACAAACCTTCTTCCAAATCAATTGTAAGTTGATTTGTACTCATTTCTTTCAATCATTAATATCATTTAACATGTTTTCAACTTAAAATCAAGGATTTTCATGGGTGAAATTGGGTGTTGTGGGTAGAACTTAGGTTTTTCTAAAATTAGGGATTTGGACCTCAATTTGAGGTCCAATTTCAAAACAAATCATATATTTGGTTTCGTGGGGGGAATGGGTAACCGGGTTTTGGTTCGAACATCGGGTTTTCACCACATTGGCCTGAGGGGCATTTTGGTTGTTGTACCTAAATTCGCTCTTAGCTAGAATTAAATAGTAGAATTAGTTGCTTGAGATATTATTTACAATGTGTGATTGAATTGAATAGATTTGGTCCATTTGGAGTCATGTACTTGTGGCAAGAACATGGTTGCTAGTTGATTTTAGCCAGTTCGAGGTAAGTATCTTGCCTAACCTTGTGTGGGGGACTTCCTTTTAGGATTTGAGTCTTCTTTGTTGATTGTATTCCTTGTACGCGAGGTGACGAGTGCGTGCTTGGATTTATTTGTGGAAAAATTGTCCCTTTTTGCTTCTTAGATCCTTGAAATTACCTAATATGGAGTTGTTCTTGATACGATTGAGTTTCCTGCTATTAGTTTCACCTCTACATGTCTTACTTGGAATTTGTTTGCCCTTTTTGGTGTATTCTTGTTGCCTAATTGGCTGTTACTTGTTAAAATGTAGACATTTACCCTTCTATAGTCACATTATCATTCCTAACTGTTTGTCTTTATTTTGGGAAGCATTATCTCTATCTCTCATGTAATTAATTGGTCATCGTTGGAAAGAAGTTAGATATCCCACGTTTAGTTGGTATTTCCTTAATTGTAATTATTTGATTCATGTTAACTTCCTTGTTGTTGAACTGAGTATTATGGAATCGTTGTTTTGTACTATTTCTCCCTTGTTGAGTTATTCGTATTGCGCTTGGTATTTATCTGTTATGGTAATTCCTTGTGAGTTAGTTGTACTTTCTTTTGGTGAACGAAAATACTTGAGTTGATTCCCTTGCTTTCTTCCAGTATATATTGTCATTTATTGTGATGCACAAAGTTTCTGTCGTACGGTCATTGATATTGTTGATGCACGAGGTTTCTGCCGTGCAGTTATTGGTGTTGTGATGCACGAGGTTTCTGTCGTGCTAATATTGTTGAGGGGTTGCACGAGGTCTTTGTCGTGCTACTATGGCTATTGATATATTGCACATGCGACGTCATAAGGCGGGTTATGTTCGTATATTTATATGTGGGTTGCGCATATGGCGAAATAAGGTGGGAATATTATGATGCACGTGTGGTGAAATAAGGCGGTACGTAGTATGTTATTAATTGCACATGTGGCGAAATAAGGTGCACTATATCAGGGGTTGACTATAAGAATTGTGACAGCCTGTAGAGGCATTCCTATTTTTCTTAATATTGTGATTGTGGGTTACTCATCTGCATGAGTTTTATCGCTTGGAAGTTGTGGGGAAACGTCGTACGTGCGGTTCGTTCTCCTTTTCATGCCTACTAGTTGGTAGAATTCTTGTTAGAACACTTGCACCAGCATACACGCAGCTGAACACTCCTATTAGAGGTGAATTCCTCCTGATTTTGTTAAGGGTGGAGGTACGCCCTCATTTATCCATTATATATGTGAGAGTGGCCCTAGTTAGTCAGTTAGTTGTCAGCAGGACTGTAAGATTGATGGGGCACAGGATGTCAAGTGTTAGATTTCAGATGCTAGGATTTCGTGAGTTGTGGTTTGTCCGAGATTTTTTGTAAATTTGTAGAAGTAGTTGAATAAGACCTTATGTGAATATCATCGTAGGATCTGAGTTATTGCTTTGTTTTCCCTTACTGTGTTGTGACCTTAGGATATGGATTGTATTTTCACCGTCGTTATGTATTATCGTTTTCTTATATTTTCGTTGTTACTTGTTGTTCTTTTCCCTCATCGTGATTGTAGCATTGCTGGTAATTTTGTGCAGTCTTTATATATATATATATATATATATATATATATATATACACACACACACACACACACCCCATTTCTGTTATTCCCATCATTATATTGTTTACTTGACCGATAGGTGTCTTGACTGTTCCTCGTAACTACTCCACCGAGGTTAGTCTTGATACTTATTGGGCACCACTGTGGTGTGCTCATACTACTCTTCTGCACATTTTTGTTGTGCAGATCCTGGTATTTCCACTCAGTTCTGTTAGCCTTGGGAGGAGGCGTTTCAGTAGAGACTTCGAGGTATATCTGCTACGTCCGCAGACCGAAGAGTCCCTTTCCAGCTTTCTATCATAAGTATAGTCCTTCAGTATTTTTCCTTGTTTAGACATTCTTGAGTTAAAGCCTCTTATGTATCCCTTATATTGTGATTTGCAAGATTCCGGGTTTTGGGAATTATTTTTTGTTATTTTCGAGAGTTGTTATTGTATGTGCCAAGCGGCACCTTAAACACATGGTTATTTTACTAAATCAGTTTTAATTATTCTTTCACAATTTTATGGTTTATCTTCCGCATTGTTAGGCTTACCTAGTCTTAGGGACTAGGTGCCGTCACGACATGTTCATGGAGGGCGAACTGGGGTCGTGACAATTGATGAGTGCTGATTTTGACACTCATTCTAGTCTCTTTTCTTTAGCTTTTATGTCCTTTAACTATAATATGAGGTATTTTCAGGTAAATGATGCTATGAAGTGATTTGAATTGACTTGAAGTGGAAATTAGCAAAAAAAGGGTGAAAAAAAATGCAAAACTCTCCTGTGATTCTGCATCTGTGGAAGAGTGATCGCAGAAGCGACCCCGAATCTGTGGGAGTTAAAATGCATCTGCGAAGCTGGTCCTTTTGCGAGGAATCGCATCTGCAAGTAATTTTCCGCTTCTGCGGTAGCGCATTTGCGCTTTGGGAGCCCGCATCTGCGGAGTCACACATCCTTCAACTTCCCGCTTCTACGATAAGGTATCCGCATCTGCAAGAATTCATCCGCATGTGCGGTCAACGGGAATCAGACCTGGGCAATTTAGGCATTTCACATGTTCTCATTTCCAAACCCACAAATACTCAACCTAGCAGATATTTTGAGGATCTTTGCTTATTTTCAATTCCAAGAGACTAGAGAGAGCTAGTCTTGAAGCTAGGGTTTTGTACACACACTTGGGTTTTGAAGATTTGAAGCTTGTGGTTAAGGATTTCTCACCCATTTTATGTTTATTTCTTCATTTCCTTGCTTTGTATTGTATATCTAAGTGTGTAGTATTTATTTCCAACACTGAATCTTGTTTATAGAAATATTCATGTTTAAGTGTGGATTAAATACCATGTTGTGCTTATGTATTGATTGATATTTATCCTTTTATGAAGTGAGTTATTGTTTCTTTAATTATTCTTGTTCTTTAATGTTTCCAAAGGGATTAGCTAACCCTATGACTCGCCCATTAACTCCAAATTAATTTTGGAAAAGATAATTTGGGATTGGGAAAGATTAATTAACAAGAACTTGAGGCGTTAACCCTCATTTTATAGATTCTACCTAGGGATAGGATTGAACTACTTGTAGCCATATCTGGGTGTGTTTATCCTCTTAATTGGGTTAGGAATAGTTCAATTAGGAAGTCTTGTTAGTCTATAAAAGAAGCTAATTAAGAATTATTATTTGTGGCTAATTAACATAAACTAGCTCATATTTGTAAAATCATAAAATACATTGGAACGTTACTTGAGTGTAATTCCCGATGCATCCATACTTGTAGTCATTGATCATTTTACTTGTTTTCTAGGTTAGTTTACATTTTCTCTTTTAAATATAAATATTTTTCAAAAACCAATTCTAAGTGTTTGGCATTGCATAACAAGTGATATTTTTCTTACATTCACAATCGCCTGGATATTGTTCTCTGTAGGATTCGAACCCGACTCATAGTTGGATAAATTATATTACATGCTACTGTGTCCATTTACTATTTAGTAGTGGATTTGGACGTCATCAAAATTGGCGCCGTTGCCGGGGAATAATTTTGCATAATTTAGGTTGTTTGAGAAATAAGCGTAAGTGCTTTGGTCCAAACTTGTGAATATTTGTGTAATTATTTTTTTCTTACCTTGGTCTATTTTTCTTTTTTATTTTCTTATTTTTGAAAAATGGCATCATATCATGAAAATTGGTAGGATGGTAGTTGTTCATACTTTTATGACCTTTGTCCTTATTATGGAGGACCACACTCGTGGCAAAATTGTTTGAATTCTCCCAGGGGTAGATTGTGCGCAGAATCTCAAACCCATGAGTGGAGTATTTGCAATAAGTGTGGTTATCAAAATGGTCATTGGGTGTATTGTTCTTATTTGTCCTTCCCTTCCCCAAGCCCCTGCTATGATGATTCTACTTTTTGTGATGAAAATTATAGGGCTATAAAAGTGGAAGAAGTTGAGCTTGGTCAAAATGGAGAGTTCAAGCTCATGTTAGAATTCTTACTTGAAGGAGGAAACAAAGAGCAAAGTGTCTTGGATGAGCTTTTGGAAAATAGTCTCAAAAATGACTTGGCACTTAAAAGGTTGCACTCACAAATGGGAGAAATGCTTGAAGCTTTAGAGGTCCAAAAATCCTCGGAATGATAGCCAAGAATGTTCCTTGGATGTGGAAGCCGAAACTCCTTCCTTGGCGCTTGATCAAAATCAAGAAGAACTCTCAAATGCTGAAAATGAGAAGATGATGCTCATGTTGGAGACCATTCTTGAAAATGAGGATAAGCACAACTTTGCACTCAAGGACTTGAAACAAGGCCCACAACGATGAACATATTCGCACTTTGGAAGATCAAATGAAAATATTGGTTGAGGCTCATTATGCCCACCAACTTGAGAGTGTGGAAGGAAGTCAGGAAGAGTCTGATTTCGAGGAAGAAAGTGATCTCTACTTTGAGTAATCAAGAATTGAACATCCACCAACCGACTCCATGAGTGTTGATGATGCCGAGAAAAATATGGAATTAGAGTCATCCGGTGTAAATGAAAATTTGGTTGAAATTGACTCTAATTTGAGGGAAAACGAGGATGTCAAAATCATGGAAGAATTGCAACGTGGAGGTTTGATGTCACATTCCAAGTATTTTTCAATATTGGAATTGTATGGGGATATGGGAATTGAACTACACGACTCAATGAGGAATTGCGAGGAGGAAAGGCAAAAGCCATATATTTTACAATTTGAGGGAACAAGAAGGCAAAATCACATTCCTCACATAAAAGCCAAGAAGTGCAAAATGAAGAAATTAAGTCGACTTGATCATCTACTTACCACCCTCTACAGCTCGTGGTTACAAGCTTGATTCCAAGCTAGGTGTCGGGTTCATATCTTCCAAGTGGCGAGAAATGTGGTAAAGTTGACTTGCGTCGTGCCATGATGTTAAATGCGGTGCTTGGTGGGAGGCAACCCATTGTTTTCAAAAAATTTGGTCGTTTTTGAAATTTTCTTTTTTAGAATAGCTTAGTATATTATTTTTGACTAATCTACCAACTTTCAGATTTTTTGGAGTTGAATTGAGGAGTTTGGGACATTGGAATGGCACAAAACAGTGGCTGAAAATTTGGGCACCAGTTATCAGGTGTAACCGCATCGACGGATTTTTTATCACAGATGCGGTCAGGGAGAAGCAGGTTTGATACCGCAGAAGTGGCAATTTCTGCAGAAGCTCATTGGCCGCATATGCAGTGCAGATGAGGTAAAATAACGCAGATGCATAAATTGAGCAGGTTTTAAAAAATAATAGAAGTCTCATTTCATCAGGTATTCTCTGCATATTGCTTTTCTCCCAAAACCCCAAACTCCCCCAGATCTCACTCTACTGCTCTTGCACAAGACACCACAGGTATCTCCCGTCTACTCCTCTCTTCTATTTCTCTTTTCTTTTCTTTTCGTTCTTTCTCTCTTCTTCTTCACTGCAACAGCCCCACATTTTTTTATTTGATGTTTCATTTTCGGTTTAATTTTTGTTAGTTTTAGGAAGTGAGGGAAATTGGTTGAGAGATTCATGTGTGTGTGCTGCTATTGTTGAATCAAATTTATGGGAAATATGAATACCCAAATTGTGTAAAGAAGAGGCCATTTTAAACTGCTTGCAAGGTGTTCGACAAAGTGTTTAAAAGAAAATTTCTTTCTAAGTACCACAAAATTTGTCTCAATAGAATCAGAGTTTCATCTAGTGCACTAATTTAGAAGTCTTGAGTATAAATTAGGGGCCAAAATTGGGTTTAAGATTAAAAAAAAGATTGGCCAGTTGAACAACTTGACGAACACCGCAGATGCGATCAGTTGTCCACAGATGCAGTAATCGCACCTGTGATGATTTATCCGCAGGTGCGATTTTTGGAACCTAAGAGAAAACTGCAGATGCGGTAAGGACCCCACAGAAGCGGGATCGCATCTGCGTTGAATTTTTCGCAGATGCAAAAACTGGGCAGAAATGCCAAATTCCAGTGGCTTTGCAATAGGCCTTTCTCGGGCCCATTCAAGTTGATTCTTTGGCCTAATTGCAGTGTTTTAAATTGCGTAAAATGATTATATTGCCTGACTGACTTTGTTTTGCTTTTATGAAGGTTCTTTATCTAAAATAGACCCGAACAAGAACGAAAATGCTCCACAACAACATGAAATTAAGGAGGAGGTTGAGGAACCGTTTGATGAATCACGCTTCATGTCAGCTGACTGTCAGCGCAGATATTATGACAACCTCGTCAACAAAAAGATAGTGCTTGAAAAGGGGATCAATAAGGAAAAATTAGCCGAGAAGCTCCCAGATTTCTATGCCCGTCTTCATACCTCTGGATGTTCATGCTTCATTCCCACTCCATGCAAAGCTAATGAGTAGTGGGTTCACGAAGACTTTGCCATCCCACAACTCATCATTAGAGAAAAATTGGTAAGGTTTGGGATAAAAGAAATAAGTGATACCCTTGGGATTCACAACTATCCAATGGAGCCAGTGCAAGAGAAAGATCAGTGTGACAACGGGGAATGACTTGTCTCTAAACTCTACCCTCCAAGCATGAGAGCCAAATGGGGAAAGAGGAGAAAAGGTTTGAGGTTAATTGACTTCACAACTGAATCAAAAATGTGGCTTTACATCCTATGCAACAGGTGTCTCCTTATGGAATCGTCTCAGATGTATCCTACACTAGGGCATTGATCATTACATGCATCCTGGATGGTATTCCTGTGAGTGTCGGTTACTATATCCTACGGGAGCTGAGGGAGTATATGCGGGACAAGGACGCAGGGTTGATGTTCCCTTCATTGATCATACAGATATGCACGAGAGCAGATGTTGATGTGCGTAGCACCGATCGATGGCTGACAACTAATAGACCATTTCATCCACTGAGAGTGACAGGAGAGGGTAGTGCAGTCAAAAGCAAGAAAAGGAAGGTCACCACTACGGGTTCTGGTTCAGAGTCATCTTCACAGGCAGCTGCACCTGAGGCAACATTTGGGGTGCTAAACTCCGATCTTGCATCCATTCGGGAGTTAGTGTCACAACTTCTGAGTGGGCCCTCATCCTCCCAAGCTGGGCCCTCGTACTTCTCCAAGGAAGAAATGAAGAGTTACTTAGATGCGTAGAAGAGTCAGAAAGATGCTCATGAGAAGATTGCAGCATCAATTGGCAGACTCGAGATAGCCTACAGTACTTTGGCTAAGACGCATGCAGATCTCAAGTCAGACTTCAAGAAGGAGAAGGAGAAGAACAAGAAGAAGAGCAAGTTCATGATCAAAATATGGAGAGGCATAAAGGCCGTCTTCAAATGGGGAAACCCAGGCAAGAAGATACTAGTGGGGGACAAAGATGATAATGAGGAGTATTCCTTCATGTCAGAAGCTGTTGGTGATAGTGATGGTAAAGATGATGATGAGACTGATGATGATGAGGCTACGAGTTCAGCACAGCATTGATCAGTCATCCTCCCACAGTCTGCTAGTCTGATGCAGACCTCAGGGAGGCCCTCAAACTATTTGTGCTTTATATTTGATATTGTGTAGTGAGGACACTGCAATGTTTTTAGTTAGGGGTGGTTGTAGGAATATACTTATTCATAATATGATATTGTGTGCCCTTACTAGGCTTATTTTATGGTTATGGATATTGTGTGCCCTTGCCGGGCTTATTTTGTTGTTTTGGATATTGTGTGCCCTTGCCGGGCTATTTTGTATATCAGGTGCTCTTGCTGAGCTTGTTGTGATTAGTCTATTTTTAGCTTTCTTTTGTTATTTATTTTCTTTAGTAGCTTGTTGTTATTAGTATTAGTCGCTTTTATTTTAGTATCCTTTTTAGTAGTTTTGTTCTTTTAGTTTTTTTCCTTGGGTTTTCTTCATGTTACGGTTCTTTTCCAAGGAACATTTTTGAAGTGAACCAGGTGACTTTTCCTTATGATAAATGGCATGACAACCTTCTTAAGGGAATTAGACTTGTTTTGCTAGGAGGAGTCTTTTGGATTATTTGGTACAAATAAAATTAGTCTCTTGTATGTGAGATGTAAATTAAGAATACCCCTCCGAATTTTGGTTTTGAACTAAAACAAGTAAGTTGCATTGTGAAGAATAATTTTTGTGATAAATTTTTGGCTCTTTTAGTGACTCTTTGCCCACTAGTTTAAATAATATTGCTCTAGATGCTCTTATTAGAAAATGAAATTTATCCATCTTGATTAATTCATGTGCCATGTGTGTTAGTGTTTGTACAAATAAATCTTGTGTTTACTTCTATCATCTAGAACTTGCCTGGTTGGTCTTTCAACGCTAATGATAGTATGTTTGATTTGAGGGATGATCTTAGACATTTTTTGTGTTATTCGCAAAACCTCTTTAGCCTTTCAAGCCTACGATTGCGTAAATAATATCACTAGTACCATATTTGAGCCTTTAAACTTTTCTTTGGGCACCTCATTACAAACCTTTCCCCTTTTTTAAAAATAATTCCCTCTTTTGAATCTGTCCCTCCTTGAACATTGAGAATGAGGCTAAAAGCCTAAGTTGGGGGTGTGGTGTCAAAGTAGAAATTGGTAAGGTTGTACATTGAGTATAGGAACATATACCTCAAAGTGTTCATATTAAATTATTCAAGATCCAAAATAAAAATATGCATAAAAAAAAAGAGAAATATATGTATGTATATAAATGTGGAGCCTTGAAGAAAATTAGAGAGGAATTTAAGGTGGTTCTATGTTGGTAACTAGATGCCAATGAGGCTATGTGGTTTGAAAAGAAACAAAGTGCAAGAAGAAAGACAAATGTGAGTAGTGTTCAAGGAGGGTGAATTCACTTGTATCCAAATGCTTATCCGACCCTTCCCTAAACCTACATTACAAGATTAAAAAACCCTTATGGGACCTCCAACTGAATGCTCTTTATTAGGTAATGAATTAAAATAAGGGCAAGCTTATGTATGAGATGTTGTAACACTTGAAATTCTTTGTGAGAGCGAGTGTCTTTGTAAATCTGTCCCTCATGTTGTATTCTAAATATAGTGATTTTGAGACTTTCTTTCTTGTGAGGGCACATGAATTAGGAAGGATTGATGAAATTGAGTAAGTTAAGCATATGTAGTGAACTAGTGCTTTTGAGTCACTTCTTGAGGCTTATTCTTGTCACTTGATTATTTTGAAACTCCCTTGCACATTTTTGAAGTTGTTTTTAAATGAGGGAGTCATTCGGGAAAGATGCACATACTTGAGCCTAATTATTAGTACCAACAAAATCCATAAGTATGGTGCTTAATTGGAGAATGTGATTTGTAAATAATAGCAATACCACTTGTGTTTTAAATGGTAAATCCTCATTGAAGTGTTGGTTTTGATTTGCTTGAGGACTAGAAAAAGCTTTAAGTTGGGGGTGTTAATGAGTGGTGATTTTACCACTCATTCTAGTCTCTTTTCTTTAGATTTTATGTCCTTTAACTATAATATGAGGTCGTTTATGGTGTGTATTGTTAGATTTTCTGGTAAATGATGCTATGAAGTAATTTGAATTGCATTGAAGTGGAATTTAGCAAAAAAAGGGTGAAAATAATGCAAAACTCTCATGTGATTCCGCATCTACAGAAGAGTGATCGCAAAAGCGACCCCCCCCCATCTGCGGGAGCTAAAATGCATCTGTGGAGCTGGGCCTTTTGCCAGGAATCGCATCTGCGAGTAATTTTTCGCTTGTGCGGTAGCGCATATGCGTTTTGGGAGTCCGCATCTACGGTGTCACACATCCTTCAATTTCCCACTTCTGTGATAAGGTATCCACATCTACGGAGCTGCATCTGTAAGAATTCATCCGCAGGTGCAGTCAACGGGCATCAGACCTGGGCAATTTAGGCATTTCACATGTTCTTATTTCCAAACCCACAAATACTCAACCTAGCAGATATTTTGAGGATCTTTGGCTTACTTTAAGTTCCAAGAGACTAGAGAGAACAAGTATTGAAGCTAGGGTTTTGCACACACTCTTGGGTTTTGAAGATTTGAAGTTTGTGGTTAAGGATTTCTTACTCATTTATGTTTATTTCTTCATTTTCTTGCTTTATATTGTATATCTAAGTGCGTAGTCTTTATTTCCAACACTTGAATCTTGTTTATGGAAGTATTCATGTTTAAAGTATGGATTAAATACCTTGTTGTGCTTATGTATTGAATGATTTTTATCCTTTTATGAAGTGAGTATTGTCTCTTTAATTATTCTTGTTATTTAATGTTTTCAAAGGGATTAGCTAACCCTAGGACTTGCCCATTAACTCCAAATTATTTTTGGAAAAGATAATTTGAGGTTGGGAAAGATTAATTAACAAGAACTTGAGGCGTTAACACTCATTTTACAGATTCTACCTAGGGATAGGATTGAACTACTTGTAGCCATATCCGGGTGTGCTTATCCTCTTAATTGGGTTAGTAATAATTCAATTAGGAAGTCTTATTAGTCTGTGGAAGAAGCTAATTAAGAATTATTATCTATGGCTAATTAACATAAACTCGCTCATATTTGTAAAATCGTGAAATACATTGGATCGTTACTTGAGTGTAATTCCCGATGCATCCATACTTGTAGCCATTGATCATTTTACTTGCTTTCTAGGTTAGTTTACATTTTTGCATTTAAATATAAATATTTTTCAACATTTTTGCATTTAAATATAAATATTTTTCAAAAACCAATTCTAAGTGTTTGGCATTGAACAACAAGTGATAATTCTCTTACATTCTTAATCGCCTACATATTGATCTCTGTGGGATTCGACCCCGACTCATATTTGGGTAAATTATATTGCATGCGATAGTGTCCATTTACTTTTTAGTAGTGGATTTAGACATCATCAATACCCTGACCTGAGGTTAATCTTGGAGAACACTCTCGCTCCCTGAAGCTGGTCGAATAAATCATCAATTCGAGGCAAAGGATACTTGTTCTTGATTGTGACTTTTTTCAACTACCTATAATCAATGCACATCCTCATACAGTCATCCTTCTTCTTCACAAATAGGACAGGCGCACCCTACGGTGACACACTAGGCCGAATAAACCCCTTATCAAGGAGTTCCTGAAGCTTCTCCTTCAACTCTGTCGGTGCCATACGATACGGTGGAATAGAAATAGGCTGAGTGCCCATTACCAAATCAATACCAAAGTTAATATCCATGTTCGGTGGCATGACCGATAGGTCTGCAGGAAAAATATATGGGAAGTCTCTCACCGCCGGAACCAAATCAATACTAGGAGTCTCTACACTAATATCCCTCACAAAGGCCAAATAAGAAAGACAACCCTTCCCAACCATCCACTGGGCCTTCAAGTATGAAATCACCCTACTAGGAACATAATCCGTCGAACGATGCCACTCAATCTGTGGCACCCCCGGCACAGCCAGCGTCGCTATCTTAGCACGACAGTCTAAAATAGAACGACACGGAGATAACCAATCCATGCCCAATATCATATCAAAATCAAACATACTAAGCAATAAGAGGTCTACTCAGGTATCCAAACCTCCAATGGTCACCACACAAGACCGACATACGCGGTCCACATAATAGTATCGCCCACAGGAGTAGATATACAAACAGATGACACAAGAGACTCACGGGGCGTATCTAAATAATGAGCAAAATATGATGACAAATATGAAGAAGTGGAACTAGGGTCAAATAATACAGAGGCATCTCTGTGACAGACTAAGACAATACATGTAATCACGACATCTGAAGCAATAGCATATGGTCTGGCTTGGAGTGCATAGAAATTGGCCTGATCACCACCTGATCGACCTCCCCCTCTAGGGCGACCCCTAGCTGACTGACCTCCACCCTGAGTTGACTAGGCGGGTGAGGAAGTAACTGGTGCTAAAGTCGAAGGCTGACTCCTCTGCTGGGATGAACCTCCTATAAGACAGGGACAAAATCTCTTGATATGACCCAAATCTCCACACTCGAAGCAACCTCACCTGGCATATGGCAGTGGGGACTGAAGGGAGCCCCGAGCATCGGGATACCCACTAGAAGAACCAGGCATAGATGAACCCTAAACTGATAGTGCATGAGTCGAACTCTGAGTTGGAAGGGCACTGAGAGATGAGTGACCCCTGATGTGAACTGTGAGAACCATGGCCAAATGATCCATCACGGTGACCCTAACGAGCTGGCTAAGCATGTCGGAATGGATGGCCTTTGCCGTGCTGAAAATGACCACAAAAAGGAACACCACCAAAACGACCAGATCCCTAAGGCCTCTTGGCCTCCTTTTAACTCGCTCCTGCCGGCGAACTGACTATATCTCTCTGGCAGTGTCAACTACCTCATCAAAATAAGTGCCAGATACCTCCTCTCTGGTTAAAAAAATCTGTAGCTGATAAGTGAGGCCGTCCACGAACCTCCCGATCCTCTCCCTATCCATGGGAACTAGCCAAATAGCATGACAGGCCAACTCGGAGAATCTCATCTCATACTGCATCACAGTCATATCCTCCTGATGCAACTGCTCGAA
This sequence comes from Nicotiana glauca, assembly GCA_026770625.1. Lineage (NCBI taxonomy): Eukaryota > Viridiplantae > Streptophyta > Magnoliopsida > Solanales > Solanaceae > Nicotiana > Nicotiana glauca. The sequence continues at coordinate 60,463 of MU780102.1, read as the reverse complement.
CTGCCTGTTGAGCTCTTTTCTGCGGGAATGCGGTGCATACTTCTCTAGGAAGAGAATGGGGAACTAATGCTAGGGAATGGGCGCTACACCAATAGGACTACGCCTCTCATTAGCCTCCCACCAAGTAAAGGCAGCTCCAGAAAACTGAAAGGTAGTAAATGAGACTCCACTAGTCTCTAAAATACCCGCGGTTCATAGAATCCTCAGGCACTTATCCAAGAAACCCTGGGCATCTTCGTCCTCTGCACCACTGAAAGTTGGAGACTGAAGTCTACCAAACCTCTCCAATCAATGATGCTCGTCGTCAGGCATAACTGGTACCACAAAATCCTGAGCAGTTGCAACCGGCTGGGGTGGTGGTGCCTCTGAAGTCTGCAGTTCCAGAACAACCTGCTCGAATGTACGAGCGGCGGGAGTCTAAGTGCCTCCCCTGGCCTGAGAAGTAGTTGTTGTAGTAGAAACTCTGACAGCCTGAGCAAGACTAGTGCACACGGCCAAGATCTGAGCCAAGGTCTCTTGAAGACTACTGGAGCATCCTTTACTAGAACCTGATCACGAACTAGGGCGGTTGGTGGATCTGCTGGTGCTGCCCTAGCTACTATACGGGCTACACCCTTACCCCTACTACGGCCTCGACCATGACCTCGGCCTCTAATGGCCCTAACTGGTGGTACTGGTGGTCGTCCGTCCTGACTGGTAGCATGTGTCCTCACCATCTGTGAGAGAATAGAATAACAGAAGTTTAGTTACCAGAATCAACAGATTCGCACGACAAGAATTCAAGAATATAAAGTTTTCCTAAAGGTTCTGCAGCCTCCCGAAGATAAGTACAGACGTCTACGTACCGATCCATACGACTCTACTAAACCCGCTCATGACTCGTGAGACCTATGTAACCTAGGCTCTGATACAACTTGTCATGACCCCCAAAACCAACCCGGTCGTGATGGCGTCTATCATAGAACTAGGCCAGCCGACACATTCCCAAAATAGTTCCACATTTCATTAAAAACTTAATAATGACCTTTTTCAACTAAAATTCCATATAAGATATAAAATCGAAAACCAAAATGCGGAAAATTAAAAACCCAACCTAGGGTGTCCCTAAGTCATGAGCAATAACATAATCGTTCTGAAACATAACAAGACCAAAATAGTTTGAAAGTAGCCAAAAATGTACTAGAAGGAGAAAGGCAGGACTGCAAACATCAGGCATCTACCTCACTATCTCAGATGAAATCCGCGTCTAGAATAGTTAACAGTCGCTACCATGGCCTAAGATACCTAGATCTGCACACAAGGTGCAGGGGGTAACGTGAGTACACCAACTCAGTAAGTAACAATTCCAAACTATGAACTGACAGGTAGTGATGAACTAAACCTCACAAGTAACATAATTAAATTGTACAGTAAAGTACGCATGCTTGCAATTCAAGTATTCAGCTCAACAGTAAGTAAATACAAATATAAACAATATGATGTATAAATCTCATCAAATCTCTACTTACCAATATACAGAAAACATGAAAATGTACCATGTACCTCCACTCTCAAGTGCTCACCCACTCGGTACTGTATATCGCCATCCGACCTAGGGAAGATCCATCCTGGAATATATACACATCAGTGACACAGTCACCCAGTACCGATGAAGGCCTTTCCAGCCCTATGGAGAAGATCCATCTCCAGGTATAAGTACTTCGGACAAGATCCATGTCCAGGGAAGATCCATCCCTCAATAATATCAATTGCGCTCACTGGGGTGTCTAGACTCCGGAGGGGCTCCTTTCAACCCAAGATTCATAACAAGCCGACAAAGGCATAATCACTAATTCGCAGCGACGTGCAGCTCGATCCCATAACTGTCACTCATAATCAGGCTCTCAGCCTCACTCAGTTATCACTCTCCAGTCTCCACACACGAGCTCACAATGTCATAATACTAGCTCGAAACAATAGTATGATGTGCCAAATGACAACAACCGAGATTGAGACATAATATGATATGCATGAATAAGTTTGAGTACAGAGTATCAATGAAACTAATGAAGTGACAACAAGAAACGACCAATGGGGTCTCAATAGTATTGGCACGAAGCCTTTACATGATAATTAGCATGATTTACAGCTCATTAACTTAATCACATAATCAAAATACAAAAATCAACAAGAAAGAGTCACTAAGTGATGCCATAGAATGATCCAGTCCGCAATTCTCACGGTACACGCCCACACGCCCGTCACTTGACATTTGCGTCACCTTAATATTTAATCATAGACCTCATAGTTCAGGGTTTTGAACTCTTAGAACCAAGTTTGGAATCATTATTTACCTCAAACCAAGCCAAAACTCTAGCCTGTGATGCCCTTGCCTCTCGATTCGGCCTCCAAATGCTCTGAATCTAACCAAAATCAGTATTTTATCATCAATAGATGCTAAAGGAATCAAACCCACATGAAAATTATCAAATTAGACCAAAATCCCGAATTCGCTCAAACCCGGACCCCGATCCCACGTCTCAAAATCCGCTAAAAATTACAAAGCTAGAAACTCCTTTCATTCCCGAGTCTATACATATGAAAACCATCAAAATCCGATATTAAATGGCCCCTCAAATCCTCAAATTAAACTCTCCAATATCAAGTCCTAATCCCCTAAATTTCTTCCCTAATTTCAAAGAATATCATGATTAAACAATGAAAAAACTGTCATAGACACAAGTAATAAAGCTTAAGTAGCATACCCAACTAATAACACTTGATCCCTCTTGAGAAATCACTGCCCAAGCTCAACACTCGTCTTCAAAAATGGAGGAATTCGGCAAAATTCACAAAGGAGGCCTTTTATACTTTCTGCCAAGCTTTTTATGCATTTGCGGCCGCCATGTCGCTTCTGTAACGCCGCACCTGCGGAAAAATCATCGCAAGTGCAGTTTTCACTTCTGAAAATCCTGCTTCTGCAGTCAACACATGCATCTACGGTCATGCAGGTGCAGTCCTTTGTGCGCACCTGCAGATTTGCCTCAACTTTTAATTAATTACATCTACAGCCTCCCCCTTGCATCTGCGACCTCGTACCTGCAGTCCCCAATCCGCAGGTGCGGAAATGATAGAAGCAGCAGCTTCAGCTGCTCAAACAAAGTTCCAATCTTTCTGTTAACCATCTGAATTCATCTCGAGGCCCTCGGGACTTCAACCTAAAATACCAGAAAGTCATATACCACTATTCAAACTTATGCAAACCTTTGGATCACTCCAAACAACATCACACACCAAATCACCCTCGGATTCAAGCCTAAGAACTTCTAAACTTTCAAAATTCACAAACGATGCCGAAATCCATCAAACCTCATCCGAATGACTTGAAATTTTGCACACATGTCTCAAATGACACTACGAACCTATTCCAATTTTCAGAATTCTATTCCGACCTCGATATCAAAATTTCCACTTCCAACCGAGAAATGCCAAATTTTCAACTTCATCAATTCAAGCCTCAATCTACCACGGACCTCCAAATCACCTTCCGAACACGTTCCTAAGTACAAAATCACCTAACGGAGCTATCCGAACCATCAAAATTCGCATCGGAGATCTTCTGCACATAAGTCAACATCTGGTTGACTTTCCAATTTAAGCTTCTAAATTAGAGACTAAGTATCTCATTCCACTCCAAGACCACTCCGAACCCGTATCAACCAGCACGATACGATAAAATACAGCTGAAAAATACATAAAGAAGCAGAAATGGGGGAAACGGGGCTATAACTCATGAAACGGCTGCCGGATCATTTTACATCTTCATTTAGCGTAATTGCATTATTATTCTAGTTTTTCAAACTACAGCTCCTAATATTAGAAATAATGAGTTTTTAATAAACTTGGCATATAATGAGTGACATCATTAAAATAAAATTTCGTTGTTGAATGGGGTTATAAATTTATCATGTTTCCTAATCTTAAGTTCTATTGGAACTTATTT
>MU780102.1:23420-55422 GCA_026770625.1 Nicotiana glauca | reverse complement strand
GGGGGGAGGGGGGATTTTGAAATTGTGTTATATTTATGGTTCCAATTTACTAGTTTTAGTAGGATTTGCTTGTTATTTGCACATTGCATGATGTTCATTTTTTGTTAGAATTGATAGATTAGTTTTGTCAAACATTTGCATAATGTTATGACATTATATTTATAAATATTAATTTATTTTATCAAACATGCATTTCATAATGTTCTTACAAAATATATATTTTTAGTTTTTCTAATTAATTAAACTAAATATTATTAATTTACTAAATATGAAATAATTATTGTTACAATATTAGTTATAAATATGTGATTACTATTTAGTGTATATTTAAGAAAAAATATGTATCTTAAACGCCAAATCTAATATCATTTATACTTACAAAAATTATTTATAGGCATCGATTTATTATATTAACTTTTAATTTTCGATAATTACTTCATTTAAAACTTAATCTAACCGTGTAATTATACTTATGTAAATATACAGTACACTTGTAATTATATTACAATTATGTTATGACAAATAAACATATTATTGTAATTAATAGGATGTGTAATTACTATAATGTATAATTACTATCCTAATAATTACACCAATTTTAATTACCGTGTGGCTTTCCAAACAGACTCTAAGTATTGACATTGATTCTTCCTATAGTAACTTTTTCCTAGGCTTAAAGCATTAATTACCAAAAGGTACATTTTATCATAACGATAAGGATAAAGAAAAGAAAAGGAGGAAAAGAGTTGTGTCCACGCCTGTTCATATTTGCTAACTATAGTCGTCGAATCGAAGTAGGAAAAAATTCTTATGACAGCCTTGAGAAAGATAGCGTTGTACTTCCTTATAATTGCAAAATCCTTGCCGTTGCTATAAAGCTTTCACACACAAAATCTAATCAAAATACTCAACTGATTATTTTCTTCGCCAAATCCACCATGTAGAAACTTACAACTATTTCCATTCTTACAAAATCCTTGAAATCTTACGTCTTTGAGAATGGAGGCGTGATTTTCAAGTTCCTTAAGACTTATAATGGTTTTCTTTTACTAAAAGGGTGTGTGACTTACGTTATTAAGAGGGTGTTTGGCTAAGCTTATAAGCTGGTCAAATTAGCTTATACTCACTTTTTAGTTTATCTACGCTTTTGATAAAATTAAAAGTGCTTATAAGTTAAGTGCATAAGCCAAAAATAAGCCAAAAGTCATAAGTTGGTCTCCCCCAACTTATCAAATGAAGCTTATACGCACTTTATGTTTGATCAAAATATTTACTATTCTATCTCTAAAATACTTCTTTTTAAAACAAAACTTTTCGTATACCCAGTTCTTCAGCTGCTTATTATTAATTTCAGCACTTATATCCAAACGCGTAATTACTTATTTTTTAAATCAGCTTCAGCACTTAATGCTTATAAGCTAATCTAAATCAGCTAAGCCAAATGGGCTCTAAATCTCGCCAACTCTCACATCTCTAATATTGCCACCTATATAATGACTTAAGAGTCATAAATGGGGATGGGGTGTTGCCACGTTGGGGTTAATCTTTATCCACTTAATTAAGAATTATCTCAAATTACTTAAAATACTACTCACTTTTAATAAGCTTTATATACCTTACTATTATGGTCATGTGGTATCATATAAAATTAAAATATCCATGTAAACATACATATATTTTCTCAACTTATAATTTTCTTAATCTCTTATAAAGAGTAAAAATTCTCATACGCTTAATTCTTAAAATGGTAAAAAGATAACTTTCTTTTCTTGTGAAAAAATAATTTCTATATTTACAATAAAGAAAATCTCATAAACTTTCTCATATTATGTGTATAATTTAAAATATATTCGAAAGTAGTAATATTAATAACTATATAAAATTATATTTTTTAAACTTTATTTATAAAAATATTCCACTCAAAATACCATATCAAATGCATATAATGGTATCAAGGTTGTTATACTTGCGGGGTCATGGTCACAAATCCTCTATAACCTTATGAATGGACTTAATCCCTTCAAGCTCATATGGATTACTACGACTCTTCCTAACATTAAAGTACGGGATATAACATCCTTCCCCCCTTTAGAACATTCGTCCTCGAATGTTAACTCTTATAGATTTACAAAAAATTTCACTAGGGTCTCCTCTGTAAGTTAAACTAAAACCAAAACTATATCCGAAGTCTCGACTATTAACAACCTTTTGTACTGGAGTATCTCGTATCTTCTTCACCTTTACCTTTCTTACCTTTCAATCTCGCATCATATCTTCTATTTCTTATCATAACCTCCTTCAACATAGGTGAAAATTATGCCTTAAAGCTCTACTATGATACATGCACCTATGGTGCGTACAAAATCTAGCAAAAGCTTCATACTGACTTATTGTGACTCAGCTCTATGGCACGATCTAGAAACAAAAGAAGGGTAACATTTTCTAAATGCTCTATAGCCTCTCAATTATAAATGAGGAGCGCAACACACCCATAAGTGAGACTGTACTAGGCACGACTTTGTAGACTTTCTAGGACACGACCTGCTCTAATACCACTTTCTCACGCCCCAAACCTGGGGAGGCGTGGCTGGCACTCAGTGTCGTACTAGCCGGAGGGAACCATTTTGCAACTCTTTTTTTCTTCTAAAACTGTCATGGGCCAACTGTCACGACTCTAAAACGGACCCAGTCGTGATGACGCCTATCGTGAAACTAAGCCAGCCGAGACAAACCCCCAAACCAACTAAAATAGTTATAATATGTCATTTAAAGTCATTAATAAGCTAAAAATTCCAAAATATAGAGTAGAATAGAACAATGCAGAAACAAACACAGCCCGACATCGGGGTATCACCAGTCATGAGCATCTACGACTCGTCGAGAAATATGAAAAGACAACATAGTCTGATAATAAGCTAGTACAAAGTGAAATAAAGATAGGAAGGAGAAGCACTGGGCTACGGACGCCAAGCAGCTACCTAGTCAACTCCGAAAAAAGCCTGCTGGAAGACAATCAGCACTCTCTAGCATGACCCGAGACTCCTGGATTTGCACACATGGTGCATGGAGTAATGTGAGTATGCCAACTCAGTAAGTAATAAAAGTAAAGGTTGCTGAGCGATAAGAAAATACGTATAACACAACATAATGCTACAACAAAATAGTATAAATATAGAACAATGTAGTAGTTCACTAAAAGCTCGTAAAAACACCTTAGTTCAGTAAAAACCTCTTTAAAACATCTTTCAATAATTAAAACGAGTGATGAAAAACAGTTGGGAAAAAGGGTAGTAACATAAATTAGCCCCTCAGGCAAAATAAGTACCATAATCGCTGCTCGGGCAAAATACCAATAGAACCAGCCCCTCGGGCTACCTCACAATCACTCGTATCAGCCCTCGGGCAATAACATGAAACAACATCAGCCCCTCGGGCTATATCACATCTCACACTGAGTACCCGCACTTACTGGGGGTGTGCAGACTCCGGAAGGGCTTCTACAGCCCAAGCGCTATATCAAGCCATCTCGTGGCATAATCAACTAGCCCTCGGCCTCATAATTAAGAATCAGTACAACATTGTTGTGGCACGCAGCCCAATCCCATAATATACTCACAACACAAGCCCTCGGCCTCACTCAGTCAGAAATCTCTCAAGCCACTCGGGCAATAGTAAACATGATGCTCAGCCCAAAACATCATTTAAAATATCAAAACGGAGTAAATATAGCCGAGTTATGAAAATAGTAGAATACAGCATGACTGAGTACAAATATGAAGTCAAAACAGTGAGGAATAGTAGTAAAACTCCCCCTAAGGATCCAAAACAATTGGCACGAGGCCCAAATATGGCATTTAGCCCAAAAACATGATAATACTTTCCAAAAAACAATGATAGCAAATAGTTTTCAATCAAATACGCAGTTTAACAGTTATACGGGACAGACTATGTCACAGTTCCCAACGGTGCACGACCCCATGCTCATCATCTAGTGTGTGCATCACCTTAAAGTAGCACAACGATGTGAAATCCGGGGTTTCATACCCTCAGGACAGCATTTACAATCATTACTTACCTCTATCCGGTCTGAACTCTAACCCACAATGCCTTTGTCTTTTGAGACGGCCTCCGAATGCTCCATATCTAACCAAAACAGATTTATACCATCAAAATATGCTAAGGGAATAAAGCTCACTCGAAAATAACCAATTTACATAAAACAAATCCCGAAATTGGCCAAACCCGACCATCGGGCCCAACTCTCAGATTCTGATAAAATCAAGAAACTAGAATCCTTACACTCTCACGAGTTCATACATATCAAATACATCAAAATACGACCACAAATGACCCCTCAAATCCTCAAATCAAAGTCTCAAATTTCAAGCCCCAACTCTCCGACTTTAGGCTTTAGATTCTACAAATTTCATGTTTAATTAGGGTAGAAATCATAATAGGATTGAGTATTAAGTCCATAATCATACCTCCAAGTGTTTTCCCTTGATTCCCTCTTCAATTCTTCTCAACGAGCTCCAAAATCGCTCAAAAATGGTGAAGTTTTAGACCCAAAATCGCGGACAATGATCTTTTAAACATTCTCCCCAACTTTTTAATTACTTAATCGCGATAGTGGGAAATCCATCGAGATCGGGAAGCACAAACTTTGCTGGCCCACAATTTACCCTATGCTAATGCATCACTCCCCATGCGAACGCGATAATCAGTAGCTTACGCCTACGTGATCGCAAACGAGGGACCGCGTTCGCGATGAACAAATGCATGGTCAACCTCTGGTCCACCTAACCTTACGTGAATGCGACCTACCACACGCGTTCGTGAACAACAACCTTACTTGATCGCGTCCTCAGCTATGCAATCATATATAACAAAATCTCACCCCCGCTGGATAAGCCTACGCGATCGCATTCCCCTCTACGCGATTGCAGAGAACAAAAGTTTGCAACACCAATAGCATAAATCTACAACTTCTCCAACATGCAATTGATTCGTTTAGGCACTCAAAACTCACTTGAGGCCCTTAGGACCCCAACCAAACATGCTAACATATCCCATAACATCCTTGTAACGACCCGGCCGGTCATTTTTGGAATTTATTCCCCGATTCCCCATTAACTGCTTCCCCTAAGTTCATTTCTGCTATTTTGGTTTGCTGGGACGTTCGGTGTTAGGATTCGGAGTGTTTTGGGACACTTAGTCCCTAAATGATAGCTTAAGTGTTGAAAAATGGTCTGTAGTTGGAACAGTGTGAAGATGACCTCGGAATGGAAATCTGATGGTTCCTTTAGCTCCGTTAGGTGATTTCGGGGTTGGGAGCATGTTCGGAATGTATTTTGGAAGGTCGTAACTCATTTAGGCTTGAAATGCCGAAGTTTGAATTTTTGAAGTTTCCGGTCCGATAAGTAGTTTTTCATCTGAGGGTCAAAATGGAATTCCAGAAGTTTCAGTAGCTCCGTCATGTCATTTGGGATGTGTGTGCAAAATTTCAGGTCATTCGGACGAGGTTTGGTTAGGTTTTGATCGAAAGCGTGTTTTGTTGGAATTTGAAGTTCTTAGGCTTTAATCTTTGATTAATTAGTGTTTCCGGCATTGTTTTAGGTGGTTTAAGGATTGGTACAAGTTTTAACGATGTTATGGGATATGTCCGTAGGTTTGGTTGAGGTCTCGGGGGCCTCGGGTGTGTTTCGGGTGCTCAACGGAGCAATATTGAGTTGTAAAAAATTGCAGATTTTGTCCAGGTCTGTTACGGAACTTTCTTCTCTGCGATCCCAGGTGACCCTATGCGATTGCATAGTGTAAATTTGGAGGGTGGTATTTTTGTTCTAGGCGATCGCATTTCCTGGTATGCGATCGCGGAAGTCATCTTTTCCCTTCACTGCGTTCGCATTCCCTTCCCTGCGATCGCATAAGGCTGCCCTCTCTTCTTTTGCGATCGCAGGCTTTTCCCTGCGTTCGCATAGGCCAAATTTTGGGCCTTTAAAATTTTACTCTATGCGATCGCATCCCATTTCATGCGATCGCATTGAACAAACCACTGGGCAGTATTAAACATTTCAAAATCCAAGGGTTTGCCATTTTCTTCAAAATACAAGTTTGGGAGCTCGGATTTGGGAGCAATTTTGAAGGTTTGTTTCAAGACAACTACTGGGTAATGATTCTCTACTCCCTTAAGCCTAAAACCCACTAATCTAATCACAATTTCCTCCTTAATTTCGGATTTTTGGATGAAAATTTGGGTGAAACTTCATTGGCTAAACTATCGAGTTTTGAATGGGCATTTGACCTCCGATTTGGGAGATTTTTATAGGGTTAGACTCGTGAGATTATGAGGGTTCTGAAAATATAAAAATTATTCGATTCATAGACATTGGTTGGAGGGGCATTTTGGTCATTCTACCTATTTTTGCGCCCTACCTTTAAATTTAATAGTGGAATCAGTTGTTTGCAATATTATTTACGATGTGTAATTGAATTGAATAGATTTGGATCATTTGGAGTCGGATACTCGTGGCAAAGGCGTGGTTCCTAGTGATATTGAGTCGGTTCGAGGTAAGTGGCTTATCTAACCTTGTGTGGGGGACCTTTCCCCTTAGGATTGTTATTTGATATTTGAGTGTCTTGTACGTGAGGTGACGAGCGCGTACTTGAGCCGATTGATGAAATCCCGATTTTTACTTAAGCTATAGAAATTTAGTTCTTATTCTTATTTGCTTTATTCTATTTGAAGCTATGACTTGTGCTAGATTAGGAAAAAGCATGCTTAGCTGATTTGACTGTCTAATTGCTTAAGTTGTTTTGACTGCATTGCGTGAAGCATGCTAGGCTAGTTCTATCTGTCGTTTGTCTTTCATACTTCATTCCTTGGTTGTATAGTTCTATCTGTCGTTTGTCTTTCATACTTCATTCCTNCCTGTCTGTTTACTTTGGGACTACGGGTTCGATTCCCGATAGACCCCCCTGCACTTTTACTTTGGGACTAAGGGACGGTATCCCGGGAGATCCCCTGCACATTAATGGTTGGACTACGGGATGGTATTCCGGGAGATCCTTTGATTTGGTACATGAGTTGGACTACAGGACAGTATCCCCGGAGATCCACTGGACAGTTGAGGAAAGGGCGACAGGACGGTATCCTGGGAGACCCTCATTTGTATCTTTGACATTGAGTTGTGTTTACTCTATCTTTGTAGTTGTTATTGCCCCATTGACCTGCCTTATTTCACTGCTGTATTTATTATTTCTGTCAGATTATTATACTTTTAGTTATTATTATCATTATATTTTGTCTCAGTAGGCCCTGACCTTTCTCGTCACTACCCAACCTAGGTTAGGCTTGGCACTTACTGATTACCACTGTGGTGTACTCATGCCCTTCCTGCGCATGTTTTTCATGTGCAGATCATTCAGGTACCTCTACTCAGGCGTACTATCAGTGAGGCAGGAGGACTACGGAGACTTTGAGGTAGATATGTTGCATCCGCAGACCGACGAGTCTTCCTCTTACTCTATCTATAGTACTTAGTTTTCGTTCTTCCGGTTGTTAGATATTCTGGAGTTTGCAGTCCTTACTATACACTTCTGTAGCCTGTGTTACCCTTGAGTTTCTGGGTTTTGGGAATTTTCTTAGACTTGTGGTATTGAGTTGTTCATGCCGAGCGTCATTCAGTACAGTTTCCTCTAATATATTTAATTTGATTTTCTCTATTTTTCCTGCAATTATTATATATTTCTGCAATATTAGGCTTTCCTGGTCATGGGGACCAGGTGCCGTCATAAAATGTTCACGGATGGTGAACTAGGGTCGTGACAAGTTGGTATCAGAGCTCTAGGTTCATAGAAGTCACGGAAAACAGGCTGGTTTATTAGAGTCTCGCTGATCGGTACGGAGACGTCTGTATTTATCTACGAGAGGCTATGTAACTGTTTAGGAAAAGTCTTCATTTCATTTGAATTCCTTGTCGTGCGATATTTTGACTTCAATTCTAAACTTCTGTCTTCTATTCTCTCACAGATAGTGAGGACACGTGCTACACAAGATGACCAGGAACCCGCGCCCCCTGCTATAGCCGTCAGAGGCCGGGGCCGGGGCCGGGGTAGAGGTCGAGAACGTGCACGCGGTGCAGCCAGAGCACCCGTGCGAGCTACCACCGAGGTACCACCAGCAGACCTAGTCGGAGCCCAGGCACCTGGTACACCTACCACTACCACTACTACTCCAGCGCTCCAAGAGACTTTGGATCAGTTCATGAGCATGTACACCACCTTAGCTCTGGCAGGGTTGCTTCCCCTTGCTGCAGCCACATCCCAGGTCGGGGAAGGAGCACAGACTCCCGCCGACCGCACTCCTGAGCAGCGAGTGCAGGTTGAGCAGGCTCCCAAGATTATTCCCGCACTGCCTGCAGCACCAGTTCAGCCCGAGGATAGGTCAGCTGCTTTAGAGGATGAGCAGCGGAGACTAGAGAAGTTCAAGAAATATGATCCCCAGTGTTCAGTGCCTTAGCATCAGATGATGCCTTGGGATTTTTGGAGGAGTGTCATCGTATTCTTTGCTCTATAGGCGTAGTAGAGTCCAACGGGGTTTCTTTTACTACTTTCCAACTTCGGGGAGCCGCCTATGATTGGTGGCATACTTATGAGTTAGACAGTCCAGTCGAGGCTGCTTCACTGACTTGGACCCAGTTCTCGGACATGTTTATGAGAGAGTTTGTTCCCTAGTGCCTCAGGGATTCATGGCACGCGGAGTTTGAGCACTTGCGCCAGGGTGCTATGACAGTTTCAGAGTATGCCATCCGTTATACCAGGTTGGCCAGACATACACCGGCCTTGGTTACCACAGTTTGGGACTCACAGGTTCATCGAGGGTTTTATTCCACCCATCTGATCTAGCATGGCTCGAGAGTTGGAGATGGACATTCCTTATCAGCAGGTAGTGAGCATTGCTAGGAGGATTGAGGGTATGCTCGCCAGGGAGCGAGGGGAGAGGGAGGCCAAGAGGTCTCGAGAGTCGGGTCACTACTCTGGTGCCTGTACCCCATCACCAAGTCATTATGGTAGAGATTATTCTGGTTGTCCTGTACATTCAGCATTACCAGTAGCCGGCGGTACTCCAGCTCCACCTAAAGCTGAGGAGCCCTATTATGCACCTCCAGTTTCTAGCGCACCTCCTGCATGGGGTACTTCCAGAGGTCAGTCCAGCAGGCCTAGCCCCAGCCAGTCACATCCACCGCATCCTCCCAGGGCTTGCTTCGAGTCTGGCGATACACGTCATATGGTTAGGGACTGCCCCAGACTTGGTAGGGGTGCATCTTTACAGACTGCTCAGCCACAGCGGGCTCCTCAGAGTTCTCAGGCCATGATCACAGCTCCAGCTGCTGCCCCACCTGCCCAGCCAGCCAGGGGCGGAGGTCGGGGAGATAGAGGTTACCCTTGAGAGAGGGGTCAGCCTAGATATTATTATATTCCTACTTGCACTGAGGTTGTTGCCTCTGATTCCGTCATCATAGGTATTATACTGGTTTGTCACAAAGAGGCATCGATTCTATTCGATCCAGTCTCTACTTATTCTTATGTGTCTTCTTATTTCGCTCCACATTTGGGTGTGCCTCGGGATTCTTTGAGTGGCCCCGTTTATGTTTCTACTCCTGTGGGAGATTCTCTTATTGTGGACCGCGTTTATCGGTCATGTTTGGTTACTATTCGTGGTTTTGAGACTAGAGCGGATTTATTATTACTCGGTATGGTTTACTTTGATATTATTCTAGGCATGGACTGGTTGTCGCCCCATCATGCTATTCTTAATTGTCACGCCAAGACCGTGACGCTGGCTATGCCAGGTATTCTGCGTATTGAGTGGAGTGGTACTTTCGATCACACTCCCAGTAGAGTTATCTCTTTTCTTAAAGCTCAGCGTATGGTTGAGAAGGGGTGTGCCGTGTATTTAGCTTATGTGAGAGATGTCAGTGTTGATACCCCTTCTGTTGATTCAGTTCCAGTGGTACGGGATTTCTCCGATGTGTTTACAGCTGATCTTTTGGGCATGCCGCCCGATAGAGACAATGATTTTGGCATTGATCTATTGTCGGGAACTCAGCCCATTTCCATTCCTCTGTATTGCATGGCTCCCCTTGAGTTGAAGGAATTGAAGGATCAATTGCAGGAATTGCTTGGTAAGGGTTTTATTCGACCCAATGTTTCACTGTGGGGTGCTCCTGTCTTATTTGTGAAGAAAAAGGATGGTTCTATGTGTATGTGCATTGATTATCGCCAGCTGAACAAAGTTACAGTGAAGAACCGTTATCCTTTGCCTCGTATTGATGACCTGTTTGACCAGCTTTAGGGCGCACAGGTGTTTTCTAAGATTGATTTGCGCTCAGGTTACCATCAGTTGATGATTTGGGAGCCAGATATCCTGAAGACTGCCTTCAGGACTCGGTATAGTCATTACGAGTTCCTTGTTATTTCATTTGGGCTGACTAATGGCCCAGCAGCTTTTATGCATTTGATGCACAGCGTGTTCAGGCCATATCTTGACTTATTTGTTATTGTTTTCATTGATAATATTCTGGTGTATTCCCGAAGTCGGGAAGATCATGAGCAGCACCTGAGGAAAGTTCTTCAGTCCCTGAGAGAGAAGAAATTATATGCAAAGTTCTCAAATGTGAGTTTTGGTTGAGTTCGGTGTCATTCCTAGGCCACATGGTATCGAGTGAGGGCATTCGGGTGGATCTGAGGAAGGTGGAGGCCGTGCAGAGTTGGCCCAGGCCCTCCTCAGCTACAGAGATTCGTAGTTTCCTTGGCTTGGCGGGTTATTACTGTCGCTTTATGGAGGGGTTTTCATCGATTGCGGCCCCTATGACTAGACTGACCCAAAAGGGTGCCCCATTTCAGTGGACAGAGGAGTGTGAGGCGAGCTTTCAAAGGCTCAAGATAGCTTTGACTTCTGCCCCAATCTTGATGCTACCTACCGGTTCGGGGTCTTATACAGTTTATTGTGATGCCTCACGGGTTGGACTTGGAGCGGTGTTAATGCAGGACGGTAGGGTGATTGCCTTCGTGTCCAGACAGTTGAAGATACATGAAAAGAATTACCCTATCCACGACCTTGAGTTAGCTGCTATTGTTCACGCCTTGAAGATCTGGCGTCATTATTTGTATGGGGTGCCTTGTGAGATCTATACCGACCATCTGAGTTTGCAGCACTTACTCAAGCAGAAGGACCTGAATATGCGTCAAAGGAGATGGTTAGAGTTGTTGAAGGATTATGATATCACTATCCTGTATCACTCGGGCAAGGCCAATGTGGTGGTAGATGCCTTGAGTCGCCGGGCAGAGAGTTTGGGTAGTTTGGCATATTTACCAGCTTCAGAGAGGCCGATGGCGATGGATGTTCAGACCCTAGCCCGTTAGTTCGTGAGATTGGATCTCTCGGAGCCCAGTCAGATCCTAGCCTGTATGGTTTCCCGGTCTTCCCTATTTGACCGTATCAGGGAGCGGCAGTATGATGACCCTCATTTGCTTGTCCTTCAAGATAGGGTCCTGCGTGGTGATGCCAGAGATGTGACCATCGGGGATGATGGGGTATTAAGGATGCAGGGCCGGATTTGTGTGCCCAATGTTGATGATCTTCTAGAGTTGATTCTTGCAAAGGCCCATAGTTCGCTGTAATCCATACATCCGGGTGCCGCAAAGATGTATCAGGACTTGAGGCAGCACTATTGGTGGAGGTAGATGAAGAAGGATATAGTGGATTATGTGTCTGGATGCCTCAACTGCCCGCAGGTGAAGTATGAACACCAGCGTCCGGGTGGGTTGCTTCAGCAGATAGAGATTCTGGAGTGGAAGTGGGAGCGTATCACCATGGATTTTGTATCTAGACTTCCACAGACCTTGAAGAAGTTTGATTCCATTTGGGTCATTGTGGATCGACTGACCAAGTCCACTCATTTCATTCCTGTGTACAACTTATTCATCAGAGCGGTTGGCAGAGATTTATATCAGGGAGATCGTCCATTTGCATGGTATTCCAGTTTCTATCATTTCAAACAGAGGTACTCAGTTTACATCGCGGTTCTGGAGAGCCGTGCAGCAGAAGTTAGACACTCGGGTAGAGTTGAGCACAGCATTTCACCCCCAGACGGACGGACAGTCCGAGCGCACCATTCAGATTCTAGAAGATATGCTCTGTGCGTGATTGAGTTTGGAGGGTCTTGAGATCATTTCTTGCCATTGGCGGAGTTTGATTATAACAACAATTATCAGTCCAGCATTCAGATGGCGCCGTATGAGGCTTTATATGGTAGGAGGTGTAGATCTCTGGTGGGTTGGTTTGAGTCGGGTGAGGCCAGGTTATTAGGCACAGAGATGGTTCAGGATGCGTTGGAGAAGGTTAAGGTGATTCAGGATAGACTCCGTACAGCCCAGTCCAAACATAAGAGTTACGCGGACAGGAAGGTTCGTGATGTTTCATATATGGTTGGTGAGCAGGTTCTGCTTCGGGACTCGCCTATGAAAGGTGTCATGAGGTTTGGGAAGAAGGGAAAGCTGAGTCTGAGGTTTATTGGCCCTTTTGAGATCTTAAGGCGAGTTGGGGAGGTTGCTTATGAGCTTGCCTTACCTCCCAGCCTAGCTGGAGTTCATCCGGTATTTCATGTTTCGATGCTCCAGAGATATTACGGTGATTCGTCGCACGTGTTGGATTTCAGTTCAGTCTAGTTAGACAAGGATCTATCCTATGTTGAGGAGCCAGTGGCTATTTTAGACAGGCAGATCAGAAAGTTGAGGTCAAAGAACATAGCTTTAGTGAAGGTCCAGTGGCGGGGTCAGCCGGCTGAGGAGGCGACTTGGGAGATCGAGCAGGATATGCGCAGACAGAACCCTCATCTTTTTACCACTTCAGGTATGTTCTCTATGCTTGTTCGAGGACGAACGAATGTTTAAGTGTAGGAGGATGTAACGACCCGGCCAGTAATTTTTGGAATTTACGCCCCGATTCACCATTAACTGCTTCCCCTAAGTTCATTTCTGCTATTTTGGTTTGCCAGGACGTTCAGTGTTAGGATTCGGAGTGTTTTGGGACACTTAGTCCCTAAATGAGAGCTTAAGTGTTGAAAAATGGTCCGTAGTCAGAACAGTGTGAAGACAACCTCGAAATGGAAATCTGATGGTTCTGTTAGCTCCGTTAGGTGATTTCGGGGTTGGGAGCATGTTCGGAATGTATTTTGGAAGCTCGTAGCTCATTTAGGCTTGAAATGCCGAAGTTTGAATTTTTGAAGTTTCCGGTCCGATAGTGAGTTTTTATTCGAGGGTCGAAATGGAATTCCGGAAGTTGCAGTAGCTCCGCCATGTCATTTGGGATGTGTGTGCAAAATTTTAGGTCATTCGGACGAGGTTTGGTTAGGTTTTGATCGAAAGCGTATTTTGTTGGAATTTGAAGTTCTTAGGCTTGAATCTTTGATTAATTCATGTTTACGGCGTTGTTTTAGGTGGTTTAAGGATTGGTACAAGTTTGAACGATGTTATGGGATATGTCCGTAGGTTTGGTTGAGGTCCCGTGGGCCTCGGGTGTGTTTCGGGTGCTCAACGGAGCAATATTGAGTTGTAGAAAATTGTAGATTTTGTCCAGGTCTGTTGCAGAACTTTCTTCTCTGCGATCGCAGGTGACCCTACGCGATCGCATAGTGTAAATTTGGAGAGCGGTATTTTTGTTCTTCGCGATTGCATTTCCTGGTATGCGATCGCGGAAGTCAGCTTTTCCCTTCACTGCGTTCGCATTCCCTTCCCCGCGATCGCATAAGGCTGCCCTCTCTTCTTCTGCGATCGCAGGCTTTTCCCTGCATTCGCATAGGCCAAATTTTGGGCCTTTAAAATTTTACTCTATGCGCTCGCATCCCATTTCATGTGATCGCATTGAACAAACCACTAGGCAGTATTAAACATTTCAAAATCCGAGGGTTTGCTATTTTCTTCAAAATACAAGTTTGGGAGCTCGGATTTGGGAGCAATTTCGAAGGTTTTTTCGAGACAACTACTGGGTATTGATTCTCTACTCCCTTCAGCCTAAAACCCACTAATCTAATCACAGTTTCCTCCTTAATTTCGGATTTTTGGATGAAAAATTTGGTGAAACTTCATTGGCTAAACTATCGAGTTTTGAGTGGGCATTTGACCTCCGGTTTGGGAGATTTTTATATGGTTAGACTCGTGAGAGTACGAGGGTTCTGAAAATGTAAAAATTATTTGATTCAGAGACGTTGGTTGGAGGGGAATTTTGGTCATTTTACCTATTTTTGCGCCCTACCTTTAAATTTAATAGTGGAATTAGTTGTTTGCAATATTATTTATGATGTGTAATTGAATTGAATAGATTTGGACTACTTGGAGTCGGATACTCGTGGCAAAGGTATGGTTCCTAGTGATATTGAGCCGGTTCGAGGTAAGTGGCTTGTCTAACCTTGTGGAGGGGACCTTTCCCCTTAGGATTGTTATTTGATATTTGAGTGCCTTGTACGTGAGGTGACGAGCGCGTACTTGAGCCGATTGATGAAATCCCGATTTTTACTTAAGCTATAGAAATTTAGTTCTTATTCTTATTTGCTTTATTCTATTTGAAGCTATGACTTGTGCTGGATTAGGAAAAAGCATGATTAGCTGATTTGACTGTCTAATTGCTTAAGTTGTTTTGACTGCACTACGTGAAGCATGCTAGGCTAGTTCTATCTGTTGTTTGTCTTTCATACTTCATTTCTTGGTCGTTTCTGGCTGTGGTTGCGCACTTACATTGGGACTACGGATGTGGGATTCCGATAGCTCCCCTCCTTGTCTGTTTACTTTGGGACTACGAGTTCGATTCCCGATAAATCCCCTGCACTTTTACTTTGGAACTAAGGGACGGTATCCAGGGAGATCGCCGTGCACATTGATGGTTGGACTACGGGACGGTATTCCGGGAGATCCTTCGATTTAGTACATTAGTTGGACTATGGGACGGTATCCCGGGAGATCCACTGGATAGTTGAGGAAAGGGCTACAGGACAGTATCATGGGAGGCCCTCATTGGTATATTTGACATTGAGTTGTGTTTACTCTGTCTTTGTAGTTGTTATTTCCTCGTTGACCTGTCTTATTTCACTGCTGTATTTATTATTTCTATCAGATTATTATACTGTTAATTATTATTATCATTATATTTTGTCTCAGTAGGGCCCTGACCTTTCTCGTCACTACCCAACCGAGGTTAGGCTTGGCACTTATTGAGTACCGCTGTGGTGTACTCATGCCCTTTCTGCGCATGTTTTTCATGTGCAGATTATTCGGGTACCTCTACTCAGGCGCACTATCAGTGAGGCAGGAGGACTACGGAGACTTTGAGGTAGATATGTTGTGTCCGCAGACCGACGAGTCTCCCTCTTACTTTATCTATAGTACTTAGTTTTCTTTCTTCTGGTTGTTAGATATTCTGGAGTTTGGAGTCCTTACTATACACTTCTGTAGCCTGTGTTGCCCGTGAGTTTCCGGGTTTTGGGAATTTTCTTAGACTTGTGATATTGAGTTGTACATGTCGAGCGGCATTCAGTACAGTTTCCTCTAGATATTTAATTTGATTTTCTCTATTTTTCCCGCAATTATTATATATTTCCGCAATATTAGGCTTACCTGGTCATAGGGACCAGGTGCCGTCATGACAGGTTCACGGTTGGTGAACTAGGGTCGTGACAATCCTTCAAACTTATTCCAACCTTCGAAGCGCTCCAAACAACATGAAAACACCAATTTAACATCGGATTCAAGCCTAAGAACTCCAATGACTTCCAAATTCTGCTTTCGATCAAAAAGTCTATCAATTTCGTCCTAATGACCTAAAATTTTGTACACGTAACAAATGATACAACGGACCTACTCCAACTTCTAGAATTCCATTTCGACCTCTATATCAAAATCTCACGTATCCACCGAAAAATGCCAAAATTCCAATTTTGCCAATTCAAGCCTAAATCTACCCCGGACCTCCAAAACTCGTTTCAATCATGCTCCTAAGTCCCAAATCACCTCCTAAAGCTATTCGAACCATCGGAATTTACATCCGAGCCCTTTTCATATAAGTTAACATCCGATTGACTTCTACAACCTAAGCTTACTCAAAAGAGACTATGTGTCTCATTTCTTTCCAAAATCTCTCCGAACCCAAACCAACCAACCCGATAACACATAATACAACTGAACAAGACAATAAGAAGTAGAAATGGGAGAAACGGAGTGGTAACTCATGAAACAACCGGCCAGTTCGTTACACCAACATAGCCACAGCTGGTAATGTATAACTATAAGTCGTAAACCACTATATTAATGAACCATCTTTCTTAAACCATGAATACATATGGGCCGTCAAGGCCTCTGACATACTTTACAAAATGAAAATCTATCTACAAAGCCTCTATAATTATTTGACATCAAATGGGACAGGGTAACAGCCTACCCATAAGTCTATACAAAACTTTGCGTAATGACTTATAAACTCGGCTGCACTCCGAACGAGGTGAAGTCTTACCGATCCTTCGCTGAATGTCAATCTTGTCTACTATGAGGGCTCGTCAAACTAGTTATCTATACCTGCAAGCCTAAATGCAGCGTTCCTAATAAAAGGACATCAATATGAATATTGTACTGAGTATATAAGGCAGAACTGAAACATAACAATAAGTTAACATTAATTAAAGACATATAAGAATCAACTTGAATCTCTAAAGTGCCACCATATATGCATACTTATTATACTCATATATATACAATGCTTCTCTTTGAGACTATTATCCATATCGTATGATGCATGACTGCCCAACTTATCAGTGGTAACTGCCCGACCGATCGTCGCACAATGGTAAATATATGACTGCCTAACCGGTAGTAAATAATGATACTTAACTGCCCAACCGGTGGTAACTACCCAACGGCCGTAGCATGGTAGTAAATGCATGACTTCCCGACCGATCGTAGCTCGGTGGTAAATATGTAACTCCCCAACTGACCGTAGCACAGTGGTAAATATGTAACTACCCAACCGTCCGTAGTTCGGTGGTAAATGCATATGCATGAAAATGCATGTATTACTATATTATGAACATTAATATTTTTATCACATACCTCAATAGGAAACTAGATATGAACTTACACATGCTTGAATATCACTTTATAAGAATGAATAACATAGACATTCTTAACTGCTAAGAGTAGAACCACTTATTCAATAGCATTATGTTTGTGTATCGTTACTTAGATTATGCCAAAAGAAAGAAGGGCTAGCCTTAACGTACCTGAGCCGATTCTCTTAACAATTCGTCTAACACTCGTCTTTTGTGGAGAGACACGTAACGCCGGATCAAAGTAGAGAAAAATTCTTATAATATCCTTGAAAAAGATTACACTGTACTCCCTTATAATTGTAAAATCCTTGCCATTTCTATAAAGCTTTCACACGCAAAATCTCATCAAAATACTCAACATTGCTAGGAGTATTTTCTTCGCCAAATCCACCGTGCAGAAACTTACAACTATTTCCATTCTTACAAAATCCTTGAAATCTTACGTCTTTAAGAATGGAGGTGTGATTTTCAAGTTCCTTAAGACTTATAATAGTTTTCTTTTACTAAAAGGATATGTGACTTACGTTATTAAATCTTGCCAAATCTCACATCTCTAATATTGCTGCCTATATTATGACTTAAGAGTCATAAATGGGGATGGGGTGCTGCCACGTGAGGGTTAATCTTTATCCAATCTTTATCCACTTAATTAAGAATTATCTCAAATTACTTAAAATACTAATTACTTTTAATACATTTTACTATTATGGTCATGTGGTACCATTAAAATCAATACATACATTATTACTTTATTAAAACATTCATGTAAAAATACATATATTTTCTCACCTTATCATTTTTCTAATCTCATATAAAGAGTAAAAATTCTCGTACGCTTAATTCTTGAAATGGTAAAAAGATAACCTTCTTTTCTTGTGAGAAAATAATTTATATCTTTACAATAAAGAAAATCTCATAATCTTTCTCATATTAATTGTATAATTTAAAACATATTCAAAAGTAGTAATATTAATAACTATATAAAATTATATTTTTCAAACTTTATTTACAAAAATATTTCACTCAAAATACCATATCAAATGTATATAATGGTATCAAGGTTGTTATACTTATGGGGTCATAGTCACAAATCCTCTATAAACTCATGAATTGTCTTAATCCATTCATGTTTATATGGATTACTGCGACTCTTCCTAATATTAAAGTACAGGATGTAACAAGTATGTACGCAGACCTTACCTCTACCCCAAAGGGGTACAGGCGCTGTTTCCGAAAGACCCTCGGCTCAAGAAGACAAAAAGACAAAAAGAGACAATATCAGTATCACCACAGAAATCATAAGAAAATATAAGAAAAATAGGAACAACATGAAATCTAGAAGAAAGCTGCAAAACAAAAGCGATAACTCGTAAATAGGTCCGACACTAAAAATAAAATAGTAAGACATGACATTTCCGCTAGTTATCTAGACAAAAACCCTACAAGACTAGTCTAACAACTGTACGAACTAATGCAAAACTCAACTACCTCCTAACCGACAACCCTAATACTCGACCTCCACATCTTCCTATCAAGTTCCATGTCCTCGTAAATCTGAAGCCTCGTCATATCCTGTCTGATCACCTCTCGTCAATACTTCTTAGGCCGTCATCTACCTCTTCTCGTGCCCTCTACAACTAGCCACTCACACCTCATTACCAGAGCATCTAGGCTTCTTTTCTATACATGCGCGAACCATCTGAGCCTCGTTTCTGTCATGACCCAGATTTTCCACCCTCGGGAATCGTCATGGCGCCTACTCGTGAAAGCTAGACAAGCCAAGTATTATAAAATAATGCATGTTCAACAATTCAAAGTAATAAGTGATTAATCAGCGGAATAAATTATATAACCATAAATATGAAAGATGAAAACTTAATCGTTTAACCAAATATTGCTACATAATCTGAAGTGCAATACTACCCAGAATTTGGTGTCACAAGTCACGGACCATCTAAGAATACTACAAATAAGGTCTGAATAAAAATACACAATTTTATCTCTGAATAAGTAAAAATAGAAAGAGAAATGATAGGAGGAGACGTCAAGGCCCACGGACGTCTGCAAGACTACCTCGGGTCGCCTGAGTGGACTGAAGACAGCACCCTCACTGCAGTCCAAATGCTCTGGTATCAGTATCTGCACACAATGTAGAGTGTAGTATCAGCACAACCGACCCAGTGTGTTGGTAAGTGCCTAGCCTAACCTTGGCGAAGTAGTGACGAGGCTATGACCATACTACCAAATAAACCTGTGTGGTTAAATCATATACAACGGAAAATAAAAGCAGGAATGTACAGTTAAGGATGGGAGGGGGAAACATGTTGCGGGGAAACATCAAATGATAATAGAAGGACATCAAGTAAATATATGGAACACCATAACTCAATTATCAACAAGAATTAGAAATCAAACAAGTACACGACATCACCATTCGTGATTTTACTCTCGTCCTCACCATAAGAATAAATATAATCTGCACGGCATCTCCCATCGTACTTTTACTCTCGTCCTCACAATAAAAATCAATATAATCGGCACAGAATTATACATCGTGTGGCATGGCATCACCCTTCGTGATTTTACACTCTTCCTCACAAAATCATACATGGCATCACCCTTTGTGCTTTAACACTCTCTCACCAAAACAATACACGGCATCACCCTTCGTGCTTTAACACTCTTCCTCACCTAACCACAATCACAAGTAATAAGGGCAAGAAAATAAATAAAATCACAATAAAATCCTAGCAAGGGAGCAATAGTACAACAATCAAATCCCGGCAAGAAAAAAATATCAAAACCATCAACATTCCGGCAAGGGAGACAATATAATAATCCTCTTCTCTTTTTCACATTTACTTCACAACTCACTTCACAACTTGAGTCAATGCTCTATAAGATTCAATTGACAATTATACTTCCACAAGTCCTTTTACAACTTGAGCCAATGCTCTTTAATATTCAAATACCAATATTACTTCCACAAGCTTTTCTCAGCAATAGAAATCATCACATAAGTCATGAACAATACAAATGGAGTCACATTAGTCGAAGTATAAGACTCAAGGGCATGCTTGACACCAATGTATAGGTACTCATCACCATTCCTATACGCCGTACTCAATATTTAGCACATAGCAAATAAGACTCGACTTCTAATCCCTCAAGCTAAGGTTAGACCAAATACTTACCTCGATGCCACGAACACAATTCAAGCCTCAACTACTGCGCGCTTGTTCTAGCCATAATTTACTTAATGATATTAATAAATGCTAAATGAATCAACTCCAATGCATGAAAATAGATTTTATAAAGTTTTTCCCAAAAAGTCAAAAAATCGACCCCGATCCCGCTTGGTCCAAACTCAAAATTCGGACCAAAACACGATTACCCATTCACCCCCGAGCTCGGATATATAATTGATTTTGGAATCCGACATCAATTTGAGGTCTAAATCCCCAAATTTCAATATTCTTAGGTTTTACCCAAAATTCCTAATTTCACTATGAAAACCCTAGATTCTAGAATGAAATCTTGTTAAAAGAAGTTAAGGAGCGAAAGAAATAAGTTAGAAATCACTTACTAGTGTTTTGGGAGAAGAAAAAGTGTTTGGAAAATCGCCTCTTATGTTTTAGGGTTTTTGAAAAGTGAAAACTAACTGAAAAGTCTGTTTAAATATACCCCTCTCAAACCCTTTCCGCGGACCGCATAAAAAGGACTGCAGCCGCGGAGCTCCACCGCAGACCGAAAGAAATCGAGTGCGGCCGTAAAGTTATGGCCTTGCCCACCGTGGACCGCATAATTCCCGGCGAAGGTTTCTTCGCGGACCGCGAGACCTGACTTTAGAGACCTGTAACTTTCTCTGAATTTGCAACTTTTCTAAGTGTAATAACATCCCGGAACCTATCCGAATCTCACTCGAGCCCTCGAGGCTCCAAACCAAATATGTGTACTAATTCCAAAACATCATATAGACTTACCCGTGCGATCAAATCGCCCAATTAATGCCTTTAAAAATGAATTTAGCATCAAGATCAAAGAAATATCTCAAGAACTTTCAACGTTTTAAATTTTACAACTAAGGTTCCGAATCACGTCTTATGACTTACCAAATTTTACAGGCTCAACTTAAATTACATATAAGACCTGTGTCGGGCTTTGGAACCAAAATACAGGCCCGATACCATCAAATTCCAGACATATTCCATTTCCAAAAACTCATATATATTCTAAAAAATAAATTTTTTTTTAAAATTCATTTCTTGGGCTTGGGACCTCAGAATTCAATTCCAGACATACACCCAAGTCCCATATTTTTCTACGGACCCTCCGGGGCCGTCAAATCATAGTTTTGGGTTTGTTTACCCAAAATATTGATCGAAGACAACTTAAATTCATTTTAAAGAAAAATTTTATCATTTTTCACAGACTTTCACATAATGGCTTTCCAAATATGCACCCGAACTGCGCATGCAAATCGAGGTGAGACAGGAAGAGATTTTTAAGGCCTCGGAACAAAGAATTTATTTCTAAAATAAATGATGACCTTTTGGGTCATCACAGCTTCCCGCATCTTGTCATCAATGGGAGTCATGCGCACCTTCTCCCGAATATCAGCATTCCTAATCTTGTCCATCCTAGTGTGCCCGCACATAGACCTCAACATCCTCATTTCTGCTACTTTCATCTTCTGGATATGTGAGTTCTTAACAGGCTAACACTCAACCCGTACATTGTGGTCGGTCTAACTACCGCTTTATAGAGCTCACCTTTGAGTATCAGTGGCACTCTCTTGTCACAAGGGTTCTAGATGCTAACCTCCACTTCATCCATCCTACTCCAATACGGTGTATGACATCGTAGTTGATCTCCCATCCCCCCTAGATAACCAACCCAAAATACTTGAACCTGCCTCTACTTGGGATGACCTGTGTGTTTAGCTTAACATCCACGCCCACTTCTCCCGGCTCAGCGCTCAACTTATACTCCATGTATTCCATCTTCGTCCTACTCAGCTTGAAACCCTTAGACTCAAGAGCATGTCTCCAAATATCCAGCCTCTCGTTAACACCGGTACAATACTCATCAATCAGAACTATGTCATCGGCGGATAGCATGCATCATGGCACCTCCCCTTGAATGTGGTGTGTTAGCGCGTCCATCACCAGGGCAATGACCACTTTTAATCTTGTTATTTAAAATATATCCACAATTAAAATACTATATATTAGTCAATTCACCCAAATTTCATAACCAAGTATCCTAAATTTTTAAGATGTTAATTTGAAATTCAGGACTAAGTGTCCTAAATTTTTGAGCTGCTAATTTGAAAATTACTAATTTGAAATTGAGGACTAAGTGTCCCGAATTTTTGAACTGCTAATTTAAAATTTAAGACTAATTTATGGACATAATTTTTGAATTTTAGGACACAATTTGATGTTTAAGCAAATTGAATAATCTTTAAATACATTGTAAATTGTGTATATATTTGAAACAGTATGTTTAGTGGCTATATGGTGTCATTTCCACACCAATCTTGAGGCCATTACAGTTGGACCTTCACTACGGGTCCAGTATACACCTTCTTTGTTTGAAAAATGGGCATCATATAATAATACATAATAAGAATTGGCAAATTTTTAGCCTTATATTAGGTTTGGAAAAGATAGCCCTAAACAATTGGCATTATATAGCCAAATCTTAAAATCCTGCTCTCTTTTATATTCTCTCTAAAAAAGAAACTACACGCTTATTTTGGCTTCCCTCCCCCTTTCTCTCCTTGTATTTCTTCTTCTATCTCTTCTCTTTTGCTCTTATAGTTTTAGCAAAAACTCTTGCAAATTTATGCTAAAAAAACCAGTGGGATGAAAGGTAAGGTTGATCTCACATTAGAAAAAATCAGAAGCAAAGATTAAGAGCGAAAAAATGTATTTCAACTTTATTTTTCTTCTCTCTTCTTTTTTTTTTGGTTGGACTGAATTAATGGGTGTAATTGAAAATGGTTGAAAAAATTTAAACGAGGCTTTATACAAAATTTGAGCAAGATTAGCAAAAACTAAGAGAGAAAAAATATATTTCAATTTTTTTTCCTTCTCTCTTCATTTTTTGGTTGGATTGAATGAGTGAGAGTGATTGAAATTGGTTGAAAATATATAAACGAGGCTATATACAAAATCTGAGCAAGATTAGAAGTGATTTAGACTGGTTTCAGAAAAAAAAATCATACCAAAAAATCCAATTGCGACATGTGTATATCACTTTGAATATCGTGTACATCAGCGTATATCACACACAAGTTTTTAAGGACGTCTGTGTATATCACTTTGTATATCGTGTATATAACATAATTTTTTTATGGAAGCTCATGTATATCACATTATATATCGTATATATAACACAAATTTTCATGGATATACACAGATACACATAATATATATGAGATATCACTGATGTACATAGAGATATACTATCACGACTCCAAAACTAACTCGTTCATGATGACGCTTATCGTGAAACTATGCCAGCCGACACATTTCTAAAATAATCTGCATTTCATTTAAAACTTAAGTAAAACAATTTTCAACTGAAATCTGATAAAAGATATGCGATGGCTTTGCCTCTTGATTCGGCCTCCAAATGCTCCAAACCTAACCAAAATCAGTATATTATCATCAATATATGCTAAGGGAATGAAACCCATATGAAAATTATCAATTTAGACCAAAAATCCCGAATTTGGCTCAAACCCGTCCCCCGAGCCTATGTCTCGGAATCCAATAAAAATCAGAAACTAGAAAGCCCATTCGCTACTGAGTCTACCCATATCAAATTCACCAAAATCCGACATCAAATGGCCATCCAAATTCCCAAAATCAACTCTCCAAATTTTCTTCCATTTTCCCAAGTTTTCACGCCAAATTCCCAAATTAAATGATACAAATCAAGACACAATCATGGAATTTAACCAAATTTGAGTGAAGAACACTTACCCCAATCAATCCTCTGAAAATTCCCTTCTCCCGAGCTCTCTAATGAATTTTGAAATTATGGACCAAAACCCTTATTTTTGAACTTAAACATTCTGCCCAGACATTTTCTTCATCGTGATCGCGGTAATTGCCTCGCGATCGCGAAGCACAAAAGGCTTGCTTCTCACGTTAACTTTACGCGATCGCGAAAAACTCCCTGTGTTCACGAACCTTAGCCACCCAGACCTACGTGATCGCGACCTGCTTCACGCGATCGCATAGAGCAGCCACCTCTACTTAACACCATCTCACTTCCTTCTACGCGAACACGACCCTGGCCACGCGTTCGCAAAGCACAACATCTCACACATACGCGATTACGTCCTCATCTCTGCGAACGCAATGAACGACGTGAATGGTCTCCAAAAATTCTATACGCGATCGCGAGCCTTTTCATGGGATCGCGTAGAAGGATCTTGTGCTACAGAAATACCAACAAAATCTGCTAATCTTTCAAGTCCAAAAATGACCCGTTGAGTATTCGAGACACACCCGGGGCCCTCAGGACCTCAACCAAACATGCCAATACATCCATAACATCATTCAAAATTAATCGAGCCTTCGAATCACTCAAAGCAACACCAAATCACCAAATCATCCTCGAATTCAAGCCTAAGAACTTATGAACTTTCAAATTCCACAAACGACGCCGAAACCTATCAAATCACCTCCGAATGACCTAAAATTTTGTACACACGTCACCACTGACACTATGGACCTACTCTAATTTTCGGAATTTCACTCCGACCCTGATATCAAGATTTTTACTGCCGACCGAAAAATTCCAAATTTTCGATTTCGCCAATTCAACTCCAATTCTACCACGGACCTCCAAAGTACATTCCGAACACGTTCCTAAGTCCAAAATCACATAACGGAGCTATCTGAACCATCGGAATCCAAATATGAGACCTTCTATGCATAAGTCAACATCTGGTTGACTTTTCCAACTTAAGCTTCTAAAGTTAGAGACTAAGTATCTCATTCCACTCCAAGACCACTCCGAACCCGAACCAACCAATACGATATGATGAAATATAGCTGGACAACATATAAAAAAGCAGAAATGGGGGAAACGGGGTTGTAATTCATGAAACGACCGACCGAGTCGTTACATATACACCGGTTACAATAGGGGATACACATTTGGAGTCGTCTTGAACTTGAATTTTCAATCTGAAATGTGTTGAAGGAAAATAAAATTTTAATAAAGTTTTTTGATATATACATTTTTATTATGATATACACAGTGATATATAAATGATATAATTATTAATTATTGATAAAAAATAATTTTTTTTGATATAGCATGTTTAAGCAAGTTCTAAAATATAAAAATAATAAATATAATTGTGGGAGTAAATAATATTTTCGTTTACCAAGAAAATTAATTTTTGATATACACAAAGAAGAAAAATAAACTTATGATATGTATTTTCGTACACATGTCCGATGTACTATACACTGTGATATATAAATAATACAATATTTTTATTGTAATATACAATGATATAAGGCAATAATAACTATATATATATATATATATATATATATATATATATATATATATATATATATATATATATATATATATATATATATATATATATATATATATATATATATATATATATATATATATATATATATATATATATATATATATATATATATATAATTTTATATTATTAATATACAAAGAATAATATTAAATAAAATTTTAATATACATGTTGCTATAGACAAAGAAGAAAAAAAAGTTGTGGTATACATTTATTGGCTATTTGATGCCAATATCTATAACTACTACTATTTTCTACCAATTATATGGGTATGTTATTATACCATGCCAAAACCTCTTTTTGTTTTAAAGGGTTAAAAATATCCTTAAACTATTGGAAAAGATTTAAAAATACTCTTCATCTAGCTATTGGGCTAAAAATATCCTTCCATTCACCTTTTTGGTTCACTTATGCCCTTTGACTGTTAAGTCAATGGTGAATTAAAAATAGTAATTATTTAAATTCCACGTGGCAACTTTTTATTGATCAAAATTATAACATCTAACCTATTAGAAATATCCGTCCATATTTACCCGTTTTTCGGACTAACCCGCCCCAAACACTAACCCAACCTGAATAAAAAATTCATCTTAAAAAAAAAAAGACGCCCCACTCAGTATAACCAGTAAGGAAGAATTGAAGAAGTGGGACATATAATATTGCGATATGGATGATATTCTCTTTAAGCTAATGGAGCAATAAATAATCCCCCAAACAAATCCCTATCGTCACTTATATATATATATAATATATAGCTTGTGAGTTGTAATTAACTATTATTTCATGCGGATTGGATTAAGAACGAAATAAACTGCTTAACTTCTTAAAAATGAGCTGATGCATAACCATGCGTGGAGATAAAGAAAAACAATTATAAGAAAGCAGCATTAGGTTATTGAAAAAAACATATTAGCGTTTGATTTCTTTTACAATGAAGAATGAAAATTAATTCGTAGACAGGGATAATGAGAAGGTACGAGGAGGAGTGATTTGATAAAATTGAAACTTACATAATTATATAGGATAAAATTTTAACCATTAGACGACCGTTCTAATTTTAATTTTAAAGAAAGAAGTTACCAAAGATAACCAGTAAGGAGGAATTGAAGAAGTGGGCCGTCTTTTTTAAGTTGATTTTTTTATTGGGGCCGGGTTAGTATTTGGGGCAAGTTAGTCATAAAAACGGGTAGATATAGTATGAGTCTTTCTAATAGGTTAGATATTTTAACATATTTTAATTTTGGCCAATAAGAAGTTGCCACGTGGAATTCAAATAATATTTTTAAAGTGAACCAAAAAGGTGGATATAGGATATTTTTAGCCCAATAATTAGATGAAGAGTATTTTTAAACTTTTTCTAATAGTTTAGGGATATTTTTAACCCTTTTTCGTTTTGTTTTTGTTTTAACAGAAAAGGGTTCAAAATGCCCCTAACCTATTGAAAAAGGTTTAAAAATATCTTCCATCCACCTATTGGGCTAAAAATAACCCTCCATGCATCTATTAAGCTAAACAAATCCCTCCACCAACCATTTTGGTTCACTTATGTCTTTTGACCATTAGGTCAATGCTAAATTAATTTGCTGTTTTGTCGCAACAGCTATTGGGATTGGTCGAGTTCCAGCGGGGATCGGATCTTTGCAGCCGCACGTGCGAGCGGGACAATTCCCACCTCCATACTTAAGTTTCACGGATTCCACAAGATTTTTTTTGAAAGCTTTTTTTTGTAAAACTTAAAAAACATTATTTTGCAAAATAGTTTTATTTTTTTAAACTAATGAACCCAATAGTCCACTAATTTAGTAAAGTCCCTTTTCCAGTTTTTATAAAAAAATATTTTTTTATTAAAAACGGGAAAAAAGTTGTAAAAATAGAAAAACAATGTTTCTAATAAAATATTTTCATTTTTAAAAAACTGAAAAAAATATTCTCAACAAAATATTTTCATTTTTGAAAATATTCCTTTTTCATTTTTTTCAGTTTTTAAAGCATTTCGTTTTATTTTCGTTTTTTAAGATTTTTTTTAAAGTAAAAATATTTTAATTTTTTAAAAACAATAATATTCTATTGAAAATATTTTTTCCAATTTTTAAAAATCGAAAATATTTTATTAAAAAGATTGTTTTCTGTTTTTACAAATATTTTTCAGTTTTTACCAAAAAACAAATGCTTTAAAAACTGAAAAAAAACAAATAAAACGTATTTTTTTGTAAAAACTGAATTAATATTTGTATAAACTGAAAAAAGAAGAAGAAGAAGAAGAATTTACTAAATTAGTGGACTATTGAGTTCATTAGTTTAAAAAAATAAAACTATTTTGCAAAATAATATTTTTTAAGTTTAAAAAAAAAAATAATTTAGCATTGACCAAACGATCAAAGGGCATAAGTGAACCAAAAAAGTTGATGGAGGGGTATTTTTAGCCCAATAGACGAACGAAGGGTATGTTTAAACCCTTTTCAATAGGTTAGGGGCCATTTTGAATAATTTTCCATTCTTTTAATTTGGACGAAGTCCAGTATCCAGTTTGTCGGCCCTTGATTTTCCCCGTGCTCACAATTTTGAAACATCACATCCTGAAGTTTTCCCTCCCGCGTCGGTGTGTGTCCAGACTTCATTTCCGTCACCTATCTGTTTGCGAAAATGCCCCAAAGAAACTTGAGAGACCAAGAAAACCCAACACCCACTCTGAGAAGATCTCCCCGTTTTACTGCCGCTGCTAGTGAGATTTCTGATAACGAAGTCCACAAAAATCAGATTGAAGTCTCAAAAAGCTCACAAAAATCCAGTACTAGGCTGCGAAGGTCGCCAAGATTGAGCATTGTAAATCTGCAGAATAATGGTGTAAATAGTATAGAGAGAAGGGTTACACGTAGTTCTACTCGGGATCCACCTGTCAGTAAAGTTTTAGGCTATGCTTCCGCTGACAATTCAGTTGAGAAAAGAAAAGGTGATTTAAAGAATGGGCCAAAGATCCCTACACATGCTCAAGAGACTAGTAAAGAAAGTTTAGCTGGCCCATCATCTGAAGTTGCGGTTTGTGGAAAGGATGATAATGGCACGGTAAAGAAAGGCACGGGATTGAAGAGAAAGAGAACTGACCAACGAATGGAGGAGAGCAGTAGTGCTAAAGGGTGGACCAACAAACAGGAGCTGGCATTGCAAAATGCTTATTTCGCGTCAAAGGCAACGCCTAACTTCTGGAAGAAAATTGCTAAGATGGTAATTTGGCTGTGATTTTAAAATTAGCTTATGTTTCATTTTGTGCTTTCTATAATCTTATCTTCATGACAAACTAATTTAGCTGAGCATTGAGCATTTATATACTACTTGATGATTTATAAGGAAAGTTGTCTCTAGGATTTATGGTTTTGAAGTGTCAAAGGCCAGGTATAATCAAAGGTAGGATTCAGGTATGATACGAATTGCCTGCCTGGATGATTTCTGTGTCTTATATTCAGACCTACCAAGTGACCTCAGTCTGTTGGATATGTTTGCACATCAACAGTTTCAATGTAATAAGAAAATGAATTTTGCAAGTTTAGGAGCTGATAGGTTGGAGATGGTTTAGTCAATTTTAGTCTGGAATTGGGGCTCTCGGAATTAAGTTGATCTTTGTCCAGGAGAAATTAAGAATGTCAAAAAAAGACTTTCAGATAGTCTTTGGATGGTCTTAAGATGCACGACCGCCCAACCTGTAACCAATGTCAAAGGGTTACGTTCACTTTTTCCTCCTTTTCTTTCAAGGGTTCCCTCTCCCTTCCTCCCCTCCTATTGGAAGCTAACGTGCCTGATAGCCTGTTTGCTGCAAAAATGTTGCTGTATAACTTTGGGCCTAGACAAGCGGATTGGCTCTTGAATTTTTACAAAAGTTAATTAGGAGATTTTATTTGTTTACAGAAGAGAAATAGTTGATGGGTAGAGACAATTTCATTTCATCTTTCCAATCAGTAAAAGTACCCGTAAGGAATATTATTCTTATATATAAGACAAATAAGATCAATATCATATCAATTAACAGCTGTATATTCTCGTATGTTACTCCTTTCTCTATTATCCTCTTTTTCAACTTTCTCTGACCAAATGTAGTTCGTTTATGTATTCCAAGACCTCATTTCAGTTTTATGATTCATCCTCTTATTGATTCTTAGATAGTCACTCTTTCTATTTTTGTTTTCCAATTTGGCTCAACATGCTGAGTGTTCTAATATGGTTGTCTTTATGGATTTTAATCCGTTTCTACCACTTGATCCTCCAGCAGCGAGTATTATTAGTATGATACAACCTAATTTTCCAGCACTCTTCATTGGCCTCCTCCCTCTACCATCTCTACTACGGTACTATTTTACCCGCTTTCTTCCATGTATGCTTATTTTACTTGAACAATCAATGTCATCTTGACCAGTAAACTATTTTCACCTTCCAAATTGCTACCAAATCTTCAACTCGCTACTATGTCGGCTGGTGGTTTTGAATGGAAATAATAAATAAAGCCATACCGGTGTATTTTCACAAGTGGGTATGGGGAAGATAGTGTGTACGCATAAGTTATCTCTGCCTTGTGCAGGTGGAGAGGCCGTTACGATAGGCCCTTAGCTCAAGGAAAACAAAAGTCATAGCAGTTTAAAAAGAAATACGATAGCGAAGAAGACATGGAAGAAGAAGTGTTAACAATACAAGATAACAAGAGAACCAAAGCATAAGAAACATCAGCTAGTAATAGAAATATAAGGTTCAGGGGAAATAATAAAGAGGAAATTGATGGATTTGTTTGCAGATGGAAGAGGGGAGAGAATGAGATAATGGTGGAGACTAGAAATTGTGAGAATTGTCTCTTTAGGATTGAGAGTATTTAGTTGTTCAGATATTCTCTTGTCACATTTTTATACACATCTAGGGCACAAAAGTAGAAGAAGCATAATTCTTCAAAATTTGAGCTGATGTGTCGAGTATTAACCTACGAAGTAATATGGTAGTCCATTAATACTGAAAGGAGAAATTTTTAATTAAAGTATACGACATTTTGGAGTGGCTTGAAAGGAACTTAAGATAGTTTTTGGTTACATTATCAAAAAAGGAAGACAACTTAATATAGTTTTATTTGGACAAAGGGGTCGGAGTAGGAATATTCATTATTATGCGCATGGTGCTTTTATTTTCCCTGCTTATACCATGAAATATTGGAATGGCAAGATAAATTATTGCAGGAGGGAGAAAAGGAGAGACACATAAAGGTTGATCGTTTACACTTTAGAAGATTGTCATGTTGCCAGAATAACTTCCTCCTGCAGTTAGATAGAACTTGTGGTTCATCAACACAGAGAGAGAGAGAGAGAGAGATGATCTCTTGGGGTGCATATAATTTACAATGGTTAAATGATTGAAGTCCATATGCAACACACATGCCATGTATCTATTGGTTTGGTGTAAACACCCGGTGGGGGTAAGTTTTTCATCCTTGGGGTACTGTAACATCAATGCGGTTGGAGCATCAACATTAGTTCCAGCATTAAGGGAGAAATAGTACAAATTGCATGGGAAGACTGATAAGTGGACTCATTTCATCTGGGGAAAGTGACTTTTAACAAGAACATTTGAAATCTGTGAGCAGCATGACTGTAATGGTGCTGACGAGCAGTACTTGATACTTCAGCCACCAAAGTATCATACTGGCATATCAATCGCTTGATGGTTGCACGAGGGCGTGTCCAAAAAAAAGTTAGGTAGCAAGTTGATAGTGCATAGAACCTTTACTGTAGGAAGAGGGTGAAAGGCTAGTTTCTTGTGAGGCTTGGTGATGCTTCCGAAGCCAGTGGCAATGAACTACAGAGAATGACATCAGGTGATGAAAAAATATAAAACAGCACAGCACTATCTCATTCTGTAAAGTAGGACTTTAGTTTGTCTAGCGTAGCACTTATAGGCTATGTTACTCGGACTCTTCAAAAATATTGTTTGGTGCGTGTCGGATCCTCCAAATTTAGTGCATTTTTGGAGGATCCGACATGGGTGCGGCAACACTTTTGAAGAGTCCGAGCAACATAGCTTATAGGTTCATCCCATCTTCTTTGACCTTTTTTGTCACTACTCCTGATCATGTCTCTATTGTAATGAAGTAAAGGACAAAGTAAAGGCCACAGATGATGCTGTCGGACTTGAAGAAAGTTTGGCTGGAACATTTCATCATTTGACGTAATATTGGGTTTTGGGACTGAATCTAGGGGTGTGCATTCGATTTATCGATTCGATTTTGA
>MU780102.1:1022-17595 GCA_026770625.1 Nicotiana glauca | reverse complement strand
TGTATGTTATATTAATCTACACAAATAGGTAATTACTCATTTTACAAGTGTCTACAGTTTAGGGGTGTGCATTCGATTTATCGATTCGATTTTGACCCTTATCAATAATTACTTATTGATTATCGATTTGTACATATGCTTATCGTTATCGTTTCAATAAGGTTTCGATTTTTTAGATTTTTTTTATTTCGATTTCGATAATAAATAATCGATTCGATTTATCGATAAACCGATTCGAATGCACACCCCTAACTGAATCAGCAGATAAGTCAACAGTATTGGGTAGTCAGGTATTGTCTCGCTAGAGGGGTTTATCAGCTGTGACTGGAGGATGTAAACAGGTGCCAAAAGCTAAACTGTTGCTTCGTATTAATATTTTTCCCAAGATGAAACCTATATATGAATGACATGGTAGTGGATTAGCTAGAATTACTTATGTGTGGTATATTTGTTCTTATATCCAAATATTTTTGCATACCTACAGCTCATTTGGACACAAGCTGCTAGCCAACAAGCCTTGAGATCCGAGTAGTAACTTAGTATATACTTCTACTCCTCAGCTTCCAATTAGGAACTATTAGGATCGCGCTCCACCGAGAAATCCATGAATGTAGATTCTAGGTCCTTTGTTGACATCAATATGTTAGCAAATGGTGCATGTAACCTGTGAATTTTCTGAACACTGCAATTCAAATATGAAAACCAAAGAAAGGTATGGTAGTTACCATTTCTGGCTCGTTTAATTTGTTTTCCTTTTAATTTTGAATGTCAACTTGCGACATAAATGGTCATCTCAGTAAACTTTGGATTTGCTTTGCAGGTGCCTGGAAAATCAGCAAAGGAATGTTTTGACAAGATACATTCGGATTTCATGACCCCACCTCAGCCTCAACCACGTTCAAGGGTTAAAAAGATGAACACGTCATCACTTTCTCCTTGTGCGACTAAACTGCTCCTGTCCTCGGGGAAAACCAGCAAAAAGCTCAGATATAGCAAGCCGAAGAGCCATCTCTCACGGAAGAAAGTGAGACAACTACTGCAAAAGCAAAACGATGTAGATCGAGATAAGGAGGCAGACTTCTTCAATGTTCTTGAATCAACAGATCCAACTGCTAGGGCATTTTGCCAGAATAAAGAAATTTTCACCCCAGAGCGCAACGAAGAAGGTTTGCATTATCTTAGAAAGTGCCTGGAGAGATCCTCTTCAGCCCATAAAAAGCACCTTTCCCGATTAGGTGGTTCATCAGTAGCAGCTCTTACCAGCCCACCGGTGCTAAAGCCAATTAAGAACAAGGTGCTACATGAGAGGTACATTGATCAGCTACATTGCAGGGAAGCAAAGAGAAAAGCAGCCACTTCAAGATCAGCGAAGGGCCGCCAAAATAAGAATGATCACAAGGATGAGAATGTCAGAAAAATGGATGTGATAAAAGTTGCAAAAAATGCTCTCATATCCAAAGCAAGAGATGCAATCGACCAGTTTCAGAATATACAGATACATGCTTTGGACATCTTCAACGATGATGATGATGATGATGATCATGATGAGATTCAGAATTCTGATGATGACGCCGAGGATGTCTGATGAAAGGTGGACTTTGACATTTCCACCCCATGATAGTATTCACATTTGTACTGTTAACTCGATTTTCAGTAAGCTAACCCGAACTGTATCACTTTGAGTTAGGATTCTGTCAGTCTCAGGAACATACGTTCTGTAATAAAGCGTATTGTGTATATGTGAACCTGAGTCTCTCTTCTTGAAATTCAGCAATTCTTTAGTAGAGGCATGTGTAGAGTATAATGTATTTCAAGTGATAAGCTACCTGATGAAGTAAAAATATGACATAAAATAGTAAAATCTCTGATAGGAGAACAGTTTGTTACTTCAGTAATAAAAACTAAGCATTCATATAGCTTAATGCTTAGTAGATTTAGAGCGTGTTAGGCCAAGCTGCTTATTTTGAGAAGCACTTTTGTCTTGCACTTCATGTTAAAGATCCAATAATTCTAGCAAGACTGGAAAATCTTGTATCTTGTATTAATGCATACAGGTATATTTAAATTACTGCTCCAATAATCTAGCTTGCACCTATACTCTCTCCAAAACACCAGTTGAATTAGGAAAAATTGCACCAATGGTGCAATCCGTGATTTTGACAGATTCAGGCGCCTGCAAAATACAGGAATCTCTAATGTTTCCTTTTCCTGCTACGTAATGAATATAAAGTTGAGTGAGAACCCTATCGTTATTGCATAAATAATAAAGGCAAAATGACCTCTAGCACTTAAACTAGTACCAATTTGTCATTTCGGTATATAAACTTTTATTATTTCCATTTGGACACCTCTAGTTGATGAACTAAATACTACTCCCTCTGTTTCAGTTTATGTAAACTTATTTCCTTTTTGGTCCGTTCCAAAAAGAATGAACCCTTTCTAAATTTGGTAACAATTTAGCTTAAAATTACAACTCTACCCTTAATGAGAAGCTTTTATAACCACACAAATACTCTGGACCCCATCTGAACTTGTTTAGGACCACAAATTCCAAAAGTCTTCATTTTTTTCTTAAACTCCGTGCCCAGTCAAACAGGTTCACATAAATTAGAACGGAGGGAGTAATAAACACATCCTACTTGTCCTTCACTCGCTGTGACATGACTGACACGTCATATATTAAACTTTTTATTCTTTGACATGTGTAATCCGTTGGTCCTACTTTAAAAAAATTATTTTACCAGATTTTTATTCTCCTCCTCTTTAAAAAAAGATTAATTTTGTCTTCTTCTTCGTAGTCAAAGCTCCTGCCAGTCCACCACAATTCTACCTTATTCAATACTCAACCATCAATAATTTTTATTTCCTTTCTCTTCATCTTAAAAATCGTCCTCTCAAAAGACCTCCAAAATCAGTAAAATTAGTCATTGCCTCAACGAGTCACCATTAAAAGGTTGAAAATTTTTACTTACCGCGGACAATCCCTCAAACAAGAAAAAAATTAAAGATGATATTCATTTTAATTTTTTCCAGTGAAGCCTTTTTAATGAAGAAAAATAGTGTCTGTTTTGATTCCCATGGGAGACTCATATTGTGGGTCCTGAGGGTAAGAGTTTGGGCCACATATGTTATTTCTGGCTGAATCTGTGGACCCTGAAAAGTGAACATTGGAGGTTCAACATACGGCCGTGGTATAGTTGGTTGTGTTGTGGGGCCGACTGCCGCTGTAGAGAACATTACTGGCAGTGCCCTTGAATCCGGCGCCTGGGGTGAACCATAGAAGGCATTCCGGGGACATTAGACGGTGTTAGGGGGTGCCCGCATGGGATGAGTGGGTTGGGCACAAGGATGTTAGTAATCCCAACTGATCTCGGGATCAACTCAGGGACCAAGGGATTGCACTTGGAGTTTCCCTACCATTAGACCAGGCGTCCCACATTTTCAATATGCAGAGACGCAATATTCTATTTTCTTCAGCAGCTGCTGATTCTGGCTGCTGAATAGTTGACGTCGGGCTGTCCTCAGGACAGATGATTGGCAGATTGCTTGCGGAGGCCATCTCTGCCTTTGGACCTTGTGAAGGATGGGAAGCCAGACTACCAACAAAATCAATCACCTGAACAGAACCTAACTAATTTTCACACCTGACAACCTTGTTAGTTTTGAGACATTTAACATATAGGAAATTCCATATTGGGATGCAATGCACCTAACAGTTTAGTGTTTCTACCATGTGTTTGAACGGTTACGTGTTTCATCCTGACCTATAAATGTCACCTTTCCATTCTCTACCTCTATCATTTCCGTTTTTGTCTTTTCCACTTTTTTTTTTTTTTGAATTTTTCATATCTCGATTTCATTTTTTTTCTTTTTGTTATTTTCGCTCTGTGTTTTTCTCAGTTATTTTTCACTTTTTTCTTTTTGTTCTCTTTTTTTTCCACTCAGTTAACTTACTGGCAATGATCGAATGTGATGGGGATTGCCTATGTATCATGACGCCGCAAGAATCAGATCTCGCGTTATTCGGAAAGATTAAGAATAAAGTAAATAAGCTAACTCTTCTTCTTTTTTACTTTTATAAAACTCAGACATATTTTTTTGAATTTTTTTTTTGAATTTTTGAAGGAAAGACTTTAAAAGAAGAAAGAAAATATTTTTGGCTCTTTTTTTATTATTATTTTTTTTTTGAAATGTTTGAAAGAAAGACTTCTAAAGAAGCAATAAAAATATTTTTTGGGATTTTGATTTGTATTATTTTTCTTCTTTTTTTTTTTTAATTTCTAGGAGAAAGATTTCTAAAGAACGGAAAAACATATTATTATTATTATTTTTATTTTGATTGATTGTTTTGAACTTTGGGAATTTCAAAAGTAAAAAGAAAATATTTTTATTGAATTTTCATTCATTTTGTCCTTTTTTCTTAAGAAGAAAGAAAATATTTTTGGATTTTGAATGTTGCCTCTAAATTTTCAAAAGATGAACTTTAAAGGGAGACTTCTAAAGAAGAAAAAAGAACATATATTTTTTTGAATTTTTGTTTCTGATTTTTTTTATTTTTGGAAAACATACTTTTGAAGAAGGAAAAATATCTTTTTTTAGCAAATAGACTACTAGATTATTCACCTAGTAGTTCTTATATAGATAATAATTCCTAAATCAGGTCAAAGTTACACAATGTTCAAGTTTAACAAAATGAAAAACATAAAGGCCACAACTATTGCTACCAAATACAATGTAGCAGTATCATGTTGTCATGTAAATAGCAGCCAAAGCAAATCTAGTAATTTGAGCCATCCAATTGTGGCTGATGATGATGGATTTACACACCACTTGCAACCAGCTGTTGTAGCACCTAAGCTCTCACCAGGCGTCATTTGTTGCAATCCAAGAGGAATAGTATGTATAATTCACAAGTTCTAAAGCAAATCAAATTGGACATATTAAATTTTTGGTCTGAAGAACTCCAGAAGTAGAATCTTCATTTTTTGGTTTGATTGAATATGTGAAGCTCAATGTCTAGCAGCAGTAATGAAGTTCTGCATCATAACCCTGTAGAGCATCAGAACATTTGCAATAATCATGTTTATCGAAAAAAATTATAATAACAATTAAATTTGTTGAGGGGACTCTAAAAATACGTGATCTGTTTTTATATTAGTTGTTAAGCAATTGATGCTAGATGTGTGAGACTTAGAAACGAAATAAGAGCTAAAGATAGAATGATAATCAAACCGATAGGCTAGTCAATTGGGGCCTCGGGTTGGTTGATACGGGGCCTCGAGGCCGATTCCAGGGCTCGGGCTCGATCTATCGTGGATGATTGGGGTAGGCCTAATAGCTATGAGATAATCAACGAAGACACTTTATGACCAATAATAAGCAATAAATGAAAAAAAAATATGAAGGCAATAAATGAGAGCAATCATATCAAGAGAGTATGTTAGAGAGAAAAGAGAATGTTCTTCTATATTTCGTGTGGAGCAGCTGAAGCAACAACTTACAAAAT
The DNA here is from genome assembly GCA_026770625.1 of Nicotiana glauca. Classification (NCBI taxonomy): domain Eukaryota; kingdom Viridiplantae; phylum Streptophyta; class Magnoliopsida; order Solanales; family Solanaceae; genus Nicotiana; species Nicotiana glauca. The sequence goes on along the minus strand of MU780102.1, from coordinate 12,089 downwards.
GACAAGGATCCCCTTTATATAAGAGGGGAGTCCCTACATAGTACAAAATACATTAATTTTAAAGATATGGAGATGGGACAACTAGACATGACACCCTGATTTGGGTTTAGAGTAGACCAACTAGGCTTTGTCAGACTTAGACGTGTGCCTTGGGAACTCCCCTCATCATAGTCGTGGTCTCCATTATCTTGGGGTAAGGTGTCGACGACCCTCGAGGGAGGATACTCGGCTATGGACTCAAGCCTTCGAGGTGACCTTCCGAAGTACCTTAATGACAAAAAATTGAACCCTCCGATTTTGCCATATACAGATAGTCTCTGTGTTTCCTAGAATGAAGCGATGAGAAATGATTTTGATGCCCAACTCATCGGGTTTCCCGCGATGACATCATACTGATGATGCAATATGTGACGTAAGCCTTCACGACAACCGGGACATCCCATAGACTTGTCTTTTCGGCGTCATTCAATGCACTATCGACTCACATTCATTCGTGTTTATGGAGACTCTGCATGCATGACTCTGTCAGTTATTGCCTATGTCGAACCCAGATGCGAGTATATTTTCTAACCTTTGATCAATAAAGCAGTACCCCTCGGAACCATCTGTTGTTCCTCGGACCAAACTTGAATTGGTCCGATAAACTTGGGCTGTCGGGACCCTTGCTTTGAGCCATATGAAAATAATACTTTGAGCCTTGAAACCGTGATTTATCACTTAGACCCTGCAGTAATCTTTGAGGGGGAATTAGCTCGGAGATCCGATGATCGGGGCTGCTCCTAAACTTCCGAGAGAATTCTATGAGTGAGGGTTAGCTTCAGGCATCTGGAAACTTGCTTTGAACTTAATATAGGTAAACTTTAAGGTATTGTAGATAGGTCCCAGATGACGGGTTGCCCAGATTTAGATGATATCCTGAGGTCGAACCCTTAGAGGCTTCCTGGAGCCTAACTCATTATTTAGCGGAGGTCCTCTAGGTCAGGCACTATCTCGGGACTGGATATGATATCGTTTGCTTCTTAAAGCCTAGTTTTCTTTTTATGGAGGTCCTCGAGGTCGGGTACCACCTCGGGATTGGCGATGACATCGTCGGCCTCCTAGGGCCTAACTTTACTTTGATGGAGGTCCTCAAGGTCGGGTACCACCTTGGGACTGGCGATGATATCGTCGGCCTCTTGGGGCCTAACTTTCTTTTGATGGAGGTCCTCGAGGTCGGGTACCACCTCGGGACTTGCGGCGAAGTCGTTGGCTTCTTAGGTAGGCGGACCGTTGTCATTTCTTCATATATAAGGTCGCTTCTGCTTTTTGGGGGACCCTACCATTTTAGGCAGTTATCCTTCTTTTTCCGTGTTAAGCTTTTTGTCATTTCAGTACTGCTGTACTTATGTAAATATCCGCTCTAGTTTTCCAATTTCGCCACCATCATGACTATTACATCGGGGCCTGTTCGGCAGAGAGGGAAGAGTTCCACTTCCAGTGTTCAGGACCAGCGAGAGAGGATTTTGGAGGTTACTTTTTCGATAAGAGAAAAATACCTTGGGTTAGTAAGAGAAGATTGTGGATAGGGGGAGGAATTAGTTTTACGGATACTTTCACCAGGTGAATGCATTACGGACCGTGCTGACGGGTTCCTGAATGTGTACACGTATCCTTTCACGTTGGCCCCCCTTGATAGGGTTGTGCTCGACTTTTGTTAAAGTATCGATTTACCTTGGCGAATCCATTTGTTATTTTGGCGGATGGTTTTGATGATTAGGATTTTCACGGAGAAAGTGGGGCTTGAATTTACGCTCAGTCATCTTATCAGGTTGTACCGACCCTTTCACCAACAGGGTCTGCTAACCTTGTAGTGCTGGTTGACCATGCTCTTCATCATTGATAACGAGGAGGATGGATATCGAGAGTGGATGAGTCGATTCGTCCGGTGCGCATCGCTGACATTATCCTTGTTGAGTTTATGGCATTCCCTGAGGAATGGAATTATACACATAAGTCACACATCCGGTGCCTTCATAGCTTTGTCTATTACGAAGATTGGTTCTGTAACCGTGCCTTCTTTTCTTTTTCTGTAGCAGTTCCGTGGGCGCCAGGTGACGTTCATGATTTGCCGGATTGGGTTTGAAAACTGGCGACCAATTCGACTTGCGGCGAGCGCGAGTGGCGAGCTTTGTCCCGGGGCAGATGGGAAGAAAAACATCATGATGGGTGTCGCGCTATTTTTTCCTTTTTCTTCTTTCACTTGGAGATACATTTTCCCTTTCTGTGTATTAATCCTTCTGTTGTAGGCATCGGAGGGCCTCTCGAGGCGAGGCAGCGCTCCCTTGGTGAGGGGGAAAAGTTGCTAGCTTCCGAGCTAAAGGATGATAATAATAAGCGAAATATGCCTTTACAGGGTGATGGCGCTCAAAGCAAGGCGAAGCTAGACCGAGGATCTGGAGTGGAAGTATCATCTGAGCCTGCCGCACCCGTGGTTCCTGGTTCCGGGAAGGTGGTTTCTCCGTTGCCGTCAAGTACTGGAAAATCGGGGTTGTAAACTTTGAGTGAGCGCTCCTCGGCCGGAGCCGATTATTTTAGAGCTGAGGGGACCAGGTTAACAGATATGCGCTCGGCTTTCGAGGAAGCTTGGCGACTTCACTTCGTGGTGAGTTTCAGCATAGGCCCTTTGCGTTTCATGTTTTCCCTTCATTATTGGGTTTTCTTTCGCAGGCCTTCGACGAGCTTAAGTTCGAGCTGCTTCATAGCAAAGCTAAGCTACGGAAAGCTCTGGATGAAGAGATATCCCTTAGGCTCCTTTTCGATGAAAAGGAAGTCGAGCTGGCACACCTGCGGTACGAAGTGGGCCAAAGCCTGAATTACGATAGCTACTTGAAGGGGCATGCAACTTTCTGTCCCGCATGAGTGTGCATTTTGCCTTCTCACTTCTTAGGCTAATGCTTCGATTATTCCAGCTGCAAAAAAAGATGGAGGCCCTGGAGCGCCTTTGGGGTGAGGTTGGTCGAGCCGAGCGCGAACACGATGAGCTATGAGCTCAGGTGGAGGTCCGGGCTCTAGAGGAGAAGAGTGCTCTTGGCTAAATTCCCGCCTTTGAGACCCAACTTCATTTAGCTCATGACGATGCTTTGGTTCAAGAAACTATGATTGCGAAGCTCGAGTCTGAACTTTCGAAGGTAAGGGCTGAGATCATTGATGCCCGAGCTGAAACTACAGCGAGCCAAACTAAGGCTGACCAAGAGATGGAGATCTATTTGAAGGATACTAACGATGCTTAGACTGAACTGAGAAGGGCCCTCGATCGTGAAGAGAGGATCAAAGAATATGCTCGTTGCAGGTCTCGAAGAAAGACTCTCGAGGAGATCCGTGTTAGGGGTTTCGTTCTCTCGGAAGAGTTGGCGCGAGAGAGAGCAGACGAGCGTGATGCTCAGAGGCTCCTGTCTGATACTGAAGAAAGTGAAGACGAGGCCGGTGGGCCGTAACCCTCTAGGGGAGGGAAAGCGTAGATTTTGTCGTTTGTACATGGCATTTATCAAAGCATGTTTGTAGATGGAGGTTGTGCTTTTTCATATATATGTATAAAAGAAAAACCTTGCGGCTTTATTTCTTCCGTATCTCTTTTTGTCTTGAATTCGGCTAGGCGGACTGATCTTTGATTTGGCAGTAATCCTTAGCTTTGTGATATGGGCCTGAGGATTATTCGGCTGGACCATAGGCTCTTACGTGCTTGGTCGATGTGATCTTTAGCATAAGCTGGCATTCGAGCTCTTACGCTTTTGTTTCTAAACATGTTTTGATCAGCTGTTTCAGGTTTAGTCTCCGATTTGAGTTTTGAATCGAGCTCATTTTACCCTCAAGACTTTATATTTGCACGGGCTGGCGATGATGGCTCTTACGCCTTGGCTCGAAGTGACTTTTTGTATGTGTTTGGCCTTGAGGATCATTAGGCTAGCGACCATGGCTCTCACGCTTTGCTCTTAGGCATATGTAGCTAACTATTTTGGTTTCATTCTTCGAGTCGGGTTTTAACTCGAGCTCAATCGACCCTCAAGTTTTCAGATTTATGTGGGTTGGCGACAATGGCTCTTACGCCTTTAGGCCGATGCGGCCTTTTAGTGTAAGCTGGCGACAATGGCTCTTACGCTTTAGGTCGAACAGACCTTTTATTGGCTTTATTTTCCCCTCGTTAAGGACTTTTTGAAGTAGTTTATGCCTGACCCTTTGTTAGTTCAGGAAGAACCTCGATTTTGAGTCATTTTTTGGCGATGATCGATCACCTTGGGAGGTTTGGCTCGGAGGCTGAGTATCTCGAAGCCAATGATGTGGAGCTGACATGGTGGAAGCGCTTTTGCCTATGTCGAGGGTGGCCTATTTAACCGGTTCTTTTCGAAGTATATTCGAAGTAATTGACGGCCTATGATTTTGTAGAGACGGTCGGGCGTCCCCGAGTCGCATTAGTTTGGCTGGTATAGCCTTATGACCGTAGTCATTTCGTGCTTATCCAGAGCCATTTTGATCCCGATTGAAGTAGTTTAGGTGTCTATATTGAGGTTATGCCTTTTACGGATCTTACAAGTTGATATATATCCTTAACTTCGGGGTCGAGTTTGTGCCTGTAGTAAGGTCTTACAAAATTTTCATGCCTTTGAGGTCTTACAGTTTTTAGATACTTGGTACAAGTATGGTTCATGCCTTGCTTGAGGTCTTACAGATTTTTTGTTGCGTTATATAGGTCTTATGAGACTGAGTCTACCCGCTCAAGGTCTTATCGCCTCGGGTTTTTTAATGAATGGCGATTGGCAACAGTCTCCGACTTATCGAGGTCGTTCTGGCTTGGGAGCCATTACTCGCGAACTCAGTATTATCTCATTGAGGGCTTATGATTTTGGAGATTCTGACCCTGAGGCCATGCGTTTTATGAGATTTTGACGCCAGTCCTCGAGTGTTTGGGGCACTTTTGGCCTTGGAGATGTTTCATGACTTCCGTGCTACCTCGAAGAGGGCTTATGATTTGGAGTTCTGACCTTGAGGTCATGCAAGTGCTGAATTGTTGACGCCAGTCTCTGAGTATTCAGGATGTTCTTGATGGAGGAATCGTTTTTGCAAAAATGTTGAGTTTCATTTGGAGTATGAGTTACTTTGGGAAAAGATATTCTTTGAGTACTTTGGCACAAGTATACATTTTTCGCCGTCGGGGGCCCGGTTATACGGATACGGTTCGTCCGACGTTTGGCTCGGTACATCATTTTCCTACTGGGACCCCATGTGGCGTTTCTTATTTCTTCCGAGTGGATAACCTTCCTGGGGGGATACCCTCCAGTGTTCGAGGTTGATTGCAAAAAAAGCCTGGAATACTTGTCGAATATTCCTTAGGTAGCATGTGGATGTTGCCTCGTTAAAAACCTTGCCAGTAAAAACCTTCGTCGGGATAAAAACTCGGTCTAAGGAAAAGAGTGCAACGGATGCTTTAAAACCTTAAGGTCTTCGGACTGGGTTGTCATTTTGACTGCTTCGATCGGGCGCCTGTATAAGGGTTAGTATAAAATACAAAATGAAAAAGGAGATGATTATACCTTAGCGTGGGATGTGCCGGTGATGTTTCGAGGTCTGATATGTCCCTGTCGCTTGTAATGAGGACGCGGTACGGTCCTCTGCTATGTTTAATCAAGCTTAGCTGACGATGTAGTTTGATTACCCTTTAGTTCTTTCAAGAGCGGAGGTATTGGTGCCAATGCCACGTCGTGCACCACCAACATTTCCCTTTCCGCGTTCTGTTCCTCGTAGAAGGTTTTAGTCCCATCCTTTGTTGAGACTTCCATCATTTGGTGGAGGGTGGATGACACTGCTCTCATACAGTGTATCCAAAGTTTTCCAAACATGGCATTGTACCTTATATCTCCTTCGATGACATGAAATTTGACATTTTGGGTCGTACCGACCACGCCGACTGGGAGAGTGATTTCTCCTTTCGTTGTTTCACTTGCCATGTTGAATCCGTTGAGGACTCGAGTGGCGGGCACGATTTGTTCTGGCAGTCTGAGCTGCTCTATTACCCTCGATCTGATAATGTTGGCCGAGCTACCAAGATCCATTAGTACATATTTTATTTGAAATGTATTCACGAGGAAAGAAATTACTAGTGCGTCGTTATGAGGTTGAGACAACTCGGAGTCCTCTTCGCTGAATGTGAGGGTATCTTCGGGTACGTATCCTCGGGTTCGCTTTTCATTGGTGATGGATATTTTTGTCCTTCTCATCATGGGTTCCTGAGGAGCATCGACGCCACCCAAGATCATGTGGATAATGTGTTGTGGCTCGTTTGTTTCGTTTTTCTTGGCCTCTTCTCTCTTTCCCAGAACTGATTTTTTGCCCGATCGCTTAAGAATTCTCTGAGGTGACCTTTATTGAGTAGCTTGGCTACTTCCTCTCGGAGCTGGTGGCAATCTTCTGTCCTATGGTCGTGTATGTTGTGAAATTCACATACTAAGTTATGATTCCTTTGGGAAGGATCCGACTGTATAGGCCTGGGCTATCTGGTGTGTCTGATTTTTTTAATGGAGAACATGATGTTCGATACATCGACATTGAAGTTATATTCTGATAAGTGAGGTGCCTCAGTTCGCCCCGCATTTCTATCAAACCCGGCTCTATTGATCAATCCCCGAGGATTTTGTCCTCGGTCTACCCTTCGATCGTTGCGGGGTGGGTTGCGCCTCGAGGCGTTCCTCCTATCTTCGGTGTATGGCTAATACCTTTCTTTATTTGGCTTCAATTCCTTTGTTAAGATCCTTCTTGGGTATACTGAGCCTGAGGGGGCTCCCAGCTGGTCATCCTCGACTCTGAATTTACTGGTATCGGTTGTGGACGTCCGACCTGGTCACAGCAGGATACTCGACCAAATTCTCTTTCAGCTGCCTCGAAGCCACTAAGCTTCGCTCATTCAGGCCTTGAGTGAAGGCCTGCACTGTCTAGTCGTCGGAGACCGGTGGTAGTTCTATTCGTTTCATTTGAAAGTGAGATACGAATTCTCGCAACATCTCATTCTCCCTTTTCTTGATTTTGAAGACGTCGGATTTCCTCGTGGCCACTTGATGGCCCCGGCATGTGCCTTTATGAAGGAGTCTGCCAGCATGGCAAACGAGTCTATAGAGTTCGGGGCCAAGTTATGATACCACATCATTGCCCATTTCGAAAGTGTTTCTCCAAACTTTTTCAGTAGGATGGACTCGGTCTCATCGTCCTTCAGGTCGTTGCCTTTACTGCACAGGTATAGGCAGTAACGTGCTCGTTTGGGTTAAGAACCATTGTATTTCTGAAGGTCTGACATCCTGAACTTCTTTGGAATGCATTTTGGGGCCGCTTCCTGTGGGAACGGCTTCTGTACAAACTTCTTCGAGTCCACCCCTTTCAAGATTAGGGGCGGTCCTGGAATTTGGTCGACCTTGGAGTTGTAAGTCTCGACCTTATTATCGTTGGCTTCTATCATTTTCTCGCCCGATTTGATCTTTTTGTTGAGGTCCTCGAGTATCTTTACAATGGCAGGATCGACAATCGACCCATTATTGCTCGATCTCTCCCGTACATGTTCAGCTGGGGGAGCTATCCCTGGTGCTACTGTGCTAGGAGTTTTCTGGTGGCTTTGCAGCTGAGCGATAGCCAGCTGTTATGCCTGCAACATTTCAAAAATAACACGGAGGCTAACCTCCCATTCTTCCCTAGTTGGGGTTTTCTGAACTCCTTGTGGATCTTCTTGGTGTATGCTTCTATTGGTGTATGAGCTTTCATCGACCTGTTGTGCGTCGCGCGAACCCGCATTCGCTGGGATCGGTCCTGGTGCATTCTCGAGGTTTTGTGGCGGCACACCAACAATTGGAACAACCACATCATTCTCTCCGTGGTTTTCAAGGTTATCGTTTTCAACTCTATTTACTGAGCCAGACATTTTAACCTGATATCGAAGATCTTGGACAAGAAAAAGTGTGAAAGATAACTTGCGTTGTATAATGAAACCAGCAAGAAAATAATCACTATTATTTTTAGCCCCACGGTGGGCGCCAAACTATTTACCGGAAAAATGGTAATAACAATTAAATTTGTTGATGGGACTTTAAAACTACGTGATCTATTTTTATGCTAGTTGTTAAGCAATTGATGCTAGATGTGTGAGACTTAGAAACGAAATAAGAGCTAAAGATAGAATGATAATCAAACCCATAGGCTAGTCAATCAGGGCCTCGGGCTGGTAGATACGGGGCCTCGAGGTCAATTCCAGGGCTCGGGCTCGAGCTATCGTGGGTGATCGTGGTAGGACTAACAGTTATGAGATAATCAACGAAGGCACTTTATGGTCAATGATAAGCAATAAATGAAGAACAAATATGAAGGCAATAAATGAGAGAAATAATGTCAAGAGAGTATATTAGAGAGAAAAGAGAATGTTCTTCTATATTTCGTATGGAGCAGCTGAAGCAACAGTTTACAAAATGACAAGGATCCCCTTGATATAGAAGGGTAGTTCCTATATAGTACAAAATATATTAATTGTAAAGATACAGAGATGGGACAATTAGATATGACACCCTTATTCGGGTTTAGAGTAGACCGGCTAGGCTTTGTCAGTCTTAGCCATACGCCTTGGGAACTCCCCATCTTCATCATAGTCATGGTCATCACTATCTTGGGGTCGGGTGTCGACGACCCTCGAGGGAGGATACTCGGCTATTCCCTCGAGCCTTCGAGGTGACCTTCCGAAGTACCTTAATGACAAGAAATTGGACCCTCCGATTTTGCCGTATACAAATCTATTAATATCAGTTGTAGGAGCAGTAGTTGCTACATAAGAGTAGCAGTAGATGTATTTGCAATAGTAGCAGCTGGATAACTTCATCAAAGGGCATCTGACCATTGAGCCTTCTTTGTATCTGATACAAAGCCAGCAATGTAGGACTCCGTTTCCCAGTATAAATATAGCAGGTGGAACAGTCCCATGAAACTCTGTTGGAAATTAGAGCTTTGTAGTGATATTTTCCAATTTTGTGCACTTGTTGCATCCTGAGATCTGCCTTGTTGAAGCATAATTGTTGTAATTTCTCGAACCAAACCCATAATGAGCATGGTAACATGCTAATGCCACTGGGTATTGAGTCGATAAGATCCCAACATTTACTACCTTCTTGATAACAGTAGCATTTGACATGTTTTGGGCAGCAACAGTTCTTGTAGATGTAGCAGCACAATATGATTTGTGTTTCTGAAGTCCAATTGCTGTGTTTCTTAGTTCCAAGTGAAACTGGTACTTTGATTTGATCTTGATCACTTAAGCTTGGCAAGTAGAATTACAGCAGCAATTGTACTCGTGAAGCATAACAGCTGAAGCATTAGTATCATCTGCAGCAGCAGCAGAAGTATAACAGAATGAGGCATCAGTTAGCTCTTTAGGAAGCATATTCGAGCAGCACCACAGAGATGACTGCTGCTTTCTATTTGCAAATGCTACCAAATAAAAGCTGCAGCAGTATGAGGTTTTGAAACTTCATATCATCTTGATATCTCTGTAGGAATTTGCTACCCTATCTTCAGAACCTGCACAATGCAGAAAACATGTTAGGAGAACAAATTTTACTTCCAGATGCTTGTGTGTTCTGGAAGCAATGATTATTATTGGGTTTCAAAAAACTTAATCTTATCTGGCCAAAGAAGAGGGATAATGGACATCCAATTGTACCTAACTTTAGCAAGATAATGCAGTGTGTTATTAACCTCATGCACCACTATGTTAGTAGACGCATTTTTACCTCCGTGTTTTATTGAGTTCCTTCTTTTCCAAAGTTCCCAAGTGATAATTGCTGGTGCATCTTGGAAAAGTGGTTTTAACTTTGGACAACAGTTAGCATTCCACCATGTTCTAGTCACTTGATGAAGCTGTATCAAATTTACACTTATTCCAGCAGCCTGCATGAATACCTTCCACACTGTAGAGGCAGTTGTGCTTGTGAGGAAAATGTGGTTGATAGTTTCTTCCTTAGGTGGAAAGCAACACCAACATTTTGACACAACTTGATATCCATTTCTCCTCCATAAGTCATTTGTTGGCACCATGCGTCTCCATAATCACCATAGGAAAAAAAAGATTTTGAAGGGTAATCCTTTTGTCCATATTGATTTTTGTTCGGGATTTGCCTGTTCTCTATGCCTCAAGATGTGCCATGCACTCCCAACAGTAAACTTACCTGTTGAAGTTGGCATCCACATAGGTGTGTGGGTATGTCTGATGTGGTCGGCTATGTTGGGAATAAACCCCCACAGAAATAATATTCACGGTAATAAAAGCGGAATAATAATGTAGCACCGAGATACGGTAATTAACAAGAATAAAAGAGAAACAATGACACCAAGATTTTTACGTGGAAAACCCTTCTGAATAAGGGAAACAAATACGACCCCGAGAGGAGCAACTGATATCACTATAGTAAGGAATTTACACTTTGTAGGCCCGAGTAGAATACTACAAAGACCACTACAACACTCAAAATAAATAACCCTCTTTTGATATTCCCACCTCACTACAATATCGCTCACTCTCTACTTTCCTCACAGACTATTTTCTTATACCCCGTCTGTGAAACCTTACTCTTTTTTCTCTCTTTTGTTGGTGTTAAAAATGAGAGCCGAAGCTCTCATTTTATAGGCAGAAAACAGCCTGCTTTTCTTGAACTTTCATTTCTGCAGCATGTCATTTTGGACAAAAACAACAACCACGTGGGCTGCTAATAAGTTGTCATCTTTAACAAAAGTGAGGAAGGAAGAAAATGTCTTCCTTGAAATAGGGGCTGGACCCCACCAATCTTACCCTCCAATCCCATTCGCCTAAAGGAGATAATACCGCAGTTTTTAGTTTGAATGTATGCGGACAAGTTCTTTGCATAGCTCAAACTTGTCTCTTGGTACTACTTTGGTCAGCATATCCGCAGGATTTTCGCTTGTGTGAATCTTTTTGACCTGTAAAGATTTGTTCGCCATCTGTTCACGAATCCAATGATATCTCACATCTATGTGTTTGGTCCTTGCATGGTACAT
>MU780101.1:903-12340 GCA_026770625.1 Nicotiana glauca | reverse complement strand
CGAGCTAGAGATTTCACCGGTTCGAGGTGAGTAATACTTGTAAATGATATCCTGAGGGTTTGAAATCCCGGATCTGCACATCATAGTGTTGTATTGAGGTGACTTGTACATCGGATACGAGCGTGGGGTAGAGCACCATTGGGGATTGCGACTTGGTCCGTCCCGGTTGTTGATTTTTACCGCGTATTTGACTGAACTACTTGTTATCATCATAATTTGGACTGATTGCCATGTTTTGGGCTTCCTGCCAATTATTCGAATCCTTTAGGGATTATTATCACTGTTTTCATGATACTTAGCATGTTAAATGATTTCGGTCCTGAGTTGAACACTGTTTTGAAATGTCCAGACATACTTCTAAGGTTTTAAAACTTAAACTACATATTTTTAACGTTCGGAACTGAGAACTGTTATTTGAATATTGCCCTAGTGGCTTATGTGCATTTCTGTTGCGCACCGTAACAGTGTTATATGTGCATTTTCTGGACTGAGGATGGATCGGGCTGCGCGCCACAGTGGTGTGATATTGATATTGCGATTGGGCTGTAGGAGCCCCTCCGGAGTCTGAACTCCCACAGTGAGTACGGGTACCCAAAGGGATCGGGCTGTACGCCGCAACGGTCATGTGCATTGAATTGCATTCGTGTATTGGTTCCTGTTTGTACTACGTGTCATGAAATTTAGCACTCTCATATCATTGGCATCCACGCTACTTCTTGCATTGTTTACCAGATACCCTGGTGTTATTTGTTGGTAGAGTGCTGTTCCTGAGGGGATGACTTATGTGCTGACTTGCTCTATCTGATATCGCATTCATATGCTTGATTGTTGGAAGAGGATATTTTCAAAAGAGGCTTTTAAACTGAACCAAATAGTTTCAAAAGGATTTTCACGGTTTTACTGTTTTTCTCAAAGGGTAGTACTGTCCTATATAGCATGATGGAGTGCTCTTATGTAATTTCTTGCCGCTCAGTTATTATTTACTCTTATTACTTATTGAGTTGGAGTACTCACTTTACTCTCTGTGCCTCGCGTGCAGTTGCAGGTATTGTTCACCCGGAAGCAGGTTAATAGCTGATTGAAGGTATTACTGCTGGTATACTACTGTAGTGGACAAGGTGATCGCCAGCGTTCGCGGCACCGGACTTCATCTTTTGATTCTAGATTTTATTTTGTATATTACTATTGGCCCAGTAGTTGTGTTCAATCTTCTTTAGATGCTCGTGACTTGTGACACCCCGATCGGGTTGTGTTGGGTTATAATTAACGGTTTTAATGCCATTAAGTTGTATTCTCTATTCATTATGTTTAATAATTTGGAAAGGGGCGTCGTTGTTCTGTTGGGTGGCCTTGTCTTCATGAGAGGCGCCATCACGATCGGGTTTGGAAATTGGGTCGTGACAAGTTGGTATCAGAGCCTAGGTTACTAGGTCTCACGAGTCATGAGCAGGTTTAGTAGAGTCTCGCGGATCGGTACGGAGACGTCTGTATTTATCCTAGGGAGGATGCAGAACCTTTAGGAAAAACTTCACTTTCTTGGAATTTTTATCGTGCGTACTTGATTCAGCTTGAGATATAACTATTGAAATTCCTTTCACACTTCTGTATGCGCACGTAAGCGCTTAGTATTGTATGTGCCTTGATGGCTTGTGATTCCCCGATCAAGGGGCGAGATGTGATCTCCGTGAGTTTGATGTTGGGCCAGTCTAGAGGACTTGAGGCCGGATCTTGCCTATGGCTTGAGCACTGAGGTGCTGATTGTGTGAGCACGTGTTTTGAACTTATATGTTCAGTATTGTCCTTATTAGCCGGAATGGCGGTTGGATATCCATGTGATAAGTATGTTAGTGCTGCGAGATATATCTATATGACTTGGTAGTGACGTAGAGGTCTGCTGAATGATAGAGGAACTGTTAAGTGTTCGATTCCTATTGTGATTCGATGTGTAGCCCGAGTTATGGGCGCGTGAAGATTATTTTTCGTGTCTCCTAGTTGGAAAGTAAAGTGCATTACATGTGGCGGTATGAGTTCAGACTCAGGAAGACTAAATGACTGTGTTATGTGTATGACGGTGGAAGGTGTGCTGGAATACTAAATTGAGGCGAAGCAGGTGGGTTATCTCCTGCGGAGTATTCTTGAGGGGTATGATCCTTATGTGTCCGTTAGAATATCCCATGTGTAATTGAAAGGTACGTGTTGTAATTTGAAAATTTGGGTCGCTTAAGATAGTGGACTCAACTGATGTGGGGATGAATGCAAGGTTTGTAGAGGATTTCAGTACCAGATTATCTGTGTTTTCATAATCTAGTAGATGATTTGAGTTTAATCTCACTATAATATTATGGCAAGAGTAAAAGTATTATGGGTTATTAAATGTGTCTTGATAGATGGCTTCGAGCGAAATTGGGGAGGTTGCTATTGATTAGCTAATCGCACGGTTATGTGCTATGTTGTTTTCGTTTCGAGGTATGCTGGCGGATCAGTCCTGGTTGTAGAAATTGAGCTGGGGATGGCACGAGTGAAGCGAAAATTTGACAAAGGTTATATGATGCTTTCGTAGATGTGAGAAAATACTAGGATGTCGTGAGCGGTGGTTGACAAAGAATGCTCAGTGTATAGAAGGAAGGTGTTTTCTTGTGTTGGGATGAGATCATATCCTGTGGTGTCAGCGTGCTAATAAGGCACGAGTGGTTCTGTTCGTTAAGTCAGGTAATTTACAGTTTGAATAAGAGTGAATGACTCTCGAGAATGGTTTTAAAGTGTTCAAGATTTACATAAGATAACCAGGTGTCTTAAGGTTGTGTATGTGGTTAGAGATTGTGTTTTTATTGGGGAAGGTCAAGACTTGTGGTATTTTTATGTTGCTTATGGGATCCTATATATCGATATCTGGAAAGTAATGGTAACGAATTCAGATTCGCAGGAAGTTCTTCAAGTAAAGTATTCTGGAACGTGGTATTTTTGGGAAGCACTGAGAGAGCATTAAGTGGCCTATGGGTCTTAGACAGTGTGGTCTTATGTTTGAATCTCGTGTGGTAAGCCTGGATTGAGGCATTGTGATGCTACAGCAAGGTGGAGATATCAAGTTGATGATGAATCAGAAGGGAAATTAGATAGACGGAATAGTTTGATGGTAGACAGAACCGGAATGGTAAAGATATGATTAATTCTTTGTGTGTGTTTGAGGCAATGAGTTTGTATAGGTATTTTGCAACAAAGCTCTTGAGTTTTGACAGCCTGTTTAGCTTGTCCTAGTTAGAAGGATTCAGTCCTGACAGTTTAGCTTGTACAAGTGGAATTGGCAGAGATGTTCTTGTTGGGTTGTTCCGTGGTTTGGAGATGAGTATATTTTCTATGTGTATGTGAAGCATAGAGTGTGTAGTGATTTTTCTTCTAAATGGGATCAATGAAAGTTCTTGACTAGTTGAGTGCATCGATGTCTGCGGAGCGGAAGAGAGATAAAAGTTCTCATGTTATCATAGTGTGGTATGGTATATGCAATATGTTGTGGAGGATTGGGATTTGTATGCGTAAGGTTCGGTTTAGTTCGGAATGGAAAATCATTAAATTCTTAAGCAGCATGGGCAACTGCAGGTGATTTAAGAATCGATCTTCAGATGATTAAGGAAAGTGGTACTGCTATTCCAGTGATTTGACGAGGGTATATGTTCAGTAAAAGGGGAATGTGATGTAAACTGATAATACTTCGGTGGTATTGCGACATTTTCTTGTTGGATTGACTGCTGATATCTGAGTCTGTTTGATGGCACAGGAGAATTTTAGAATATCTTTCGTGGAATGATTGGGTACTCGAGGTGTAATATGTATTCATACTGCGGGATTGGGGATCAGTTACAGTGATTCGTGTGCTATATGGAGTTGGAGACTAGGAGTTCTCAGGTTCGGACTGTGCAGCGGTTGTGGATCGTATGTATTGGTACTGTTAGCGGCTATTGGGATTTGGAGACCCGAGTGGATCTTTCTTTGCTTGGTATATTAGATTGTGAATATGATATCGAGATGTAGACTTATTGTCTCAGTGTTGGGTTATTCTAGACTATTGTGCTATGGGTTATGTCAGAAAATGCCACAGGTTGCATGGCGGAGTGCATCGAATTATGTTCTAACGGAGCGGTTTGTATTCCAAAGACCAGTGGACGGCTGGGAAGGATTGCTTTCCTTAATTTGGGCCTTTGTGGCGGGTATCAATGTAGAGGTTTCTACCATTGATTCAGTTCCGGTATTGAGGAGGTTTCTACCATTTCGGATGCGTTTCTTGTGGCTGGGCATGTCGCCGGGAGAGATTGTGGATTGCGGTAATTATTTGGTGCCGGGCACCGTATCGTACGGCTCCAACAGGAGTTATGGTAGTGGAAGGAGCATCTTCAGGCTTCTTGGTATTGAGTTCATTGGCGGCTACGTATCTGGCTTGAGGTAGCTTGGTTAGTTCCGAGTGGTATTGTTGAGGGATAGGTTGATTCAATCGTTCTTGAACTTGTTAGTGATCTGGGGAGATCTACAAGTTGCTTTTTCTGTGCTGTGAGATGTTATGATTAGTTGGATGTGGGCACATGTGGTGCAGTTCTATTGGGGACTCATAGTGGAAGTTGAGCGGGAAGAGTAATTGAGTGTTGCTCGGTAAATGGAGTATTGGTTATGGCCTATCAGGTTGCGTGACATATGTTATCTGTTTCACTGTGGGTGTAAAGAATTGCTTTTGTTTCAGACATCAAAATTGTGCGTGGCTGTTGATTTTGAGCATAGCGACTTGAGGTGCTTCATGTGTAACAATGTTTGGATATGATCGCGTATTGTAGCGAGGCTACATGGAGTTATGACCTTTCAGGGTAGCTTCAGATGTTCTATTTCTATGATGTGAGACGGGGTCTCAGCCGTGTGTTGTGATGGTACTGATGAGCTTAAGGTACAGCTCTTTCGTTTGAGTCATTTGTCATGATTTGAGTATGTTCAGACCGTTTCTTATTAGTGCGTATATTATGCAAGTTGTGTCTTAGGCCTGTATTGAGGTGTTATACCACCAGAGTGGTGTGTTGGATTTGAGGTGGTCATTGGAGTCATTAATGAATGCGAACAGATTTGTTTCCAGCTGGTTAGAAGGATAATATCGAGGTTTGGCCCGGAAATCTATTGTGGAATTAGTCAACAAGGAAGTGGCTTCATGTATGGGTAATATGAGGGATGGTTACGGTTTATCACGTGTTTTATTTATCGTTAGCAGTATATGGAAGTGTTGGGAATAAAACTTTAGCTAGTAAGAGGTTTTGTATTGGTTTTTGGTTGTTGTGGGTAGCTACTGTGAATAGAAGTTATCGTTTCGAGTGTTTGGATTATGTGGTATATCATATGGTTCCACCTGAGGTTGCAGGTATGGTTTATTACAGCTGGTTCAAGTTTATTCTGAATATTGACGTGAGGTTTTGATTTTGTGTATGATTTTGGAAGGTGCAATGTGGTTCTACGGTTTATGGTCTAGATGGACTGTGAAATTTCAGCTGTGTTATATTATCGGACCTATGTGAGATAGGGTGATGTGGGATCACCCCGGGTATATGCTTGGTAAGGTCATTCAGATATTGGTTGGCTTCTAGTACAACTCTAGGTACGCTCGAGGACGAGCGATTGTTTTAGTGGGGAGGATGTGACGACCCGACCCATCATCTCATGTGTTACTGCTCCGTTTTTCCCATTTATTGCTTCTTAATATTTCATTATCGGTATGTGGTGTGTGAGAGTTAATTTGAATTGGTTTTGATGAGAAATGAGGCACTTAATCTCTTTAAGAAAGGCTTAAGTTGGAAAAGTCAACCGAACATTGACTTATGAGTTAGTGGGCTCCGATGTGATTTTTGGTGATTCGGTTAGCTTCGGGAGATGATTTGTGACTTTGGAGCGTGGCCGGAAGTGATTTTTGGAGGTCCAATGTAGAATTAGGCTTGAATTGGCGAAGTTAGTATTTTGGCGAATTCCGGTTGATGGGTGAGATTTTGATCCGAGGGTTGGAATGGAATTCCGAGAGGTGCTGTAGCTTCGTTGGGTGATTTTGGATATGTGTGCAAATTTTCAGGTCATTCGGACATCGTTTGGTCGAGTTTTTGATCGAATCCGTATTTCGAAAGTTTTTGAAAGAACTTAGGCTTGGATTTGATGTAATTTGATGGTTTTAGTGTTAATCGTGGTGTTTTTATGATGGGAACAAATTTGAATAATGTGTATTAGGATGTATTGGTATTTTTGGTTGAAGTCCTGGGGGCCTCGGGGTGAGTTCGGATGGTTAAACAGAGAGTTTTTGGATTTTTGGCAAGGAAATGAGCTACTGGTATCTGGTATTCTCGCACCTGCGGTTGTGGGACCGTAGGTGCGGTCTCGCAGGAGCGATGGTGAAGCCGCATAAGCGAAAACCTGGGAAGTTGCCTGTTTCCGCAAAAGTGGTTGGGAAGTCGCATCTGCGAAGCCGCAGATGCGGAATTTGCTTCGCAGAAGCGGATCTTCGAATCTTGGGATTTTCCGCAGAAGCGGAAAGAGACCGCATAAGCGGAAGTCGCAAAAGCGACGTTTGGATCGCAAAAGCGGATTCTGCTGGACGGAAGTACTTAATTCATCTTTGCGAAATTTTGAAAGGGTAACACATTTCCACTTCGGACTAAGAGGGTTATGGGCGATTTTGAAGAGAGTTTCGAAGGCTTTCGTCAGGTATGGATTCTTGGACTTAGAATACGTTATTATGGTGTAAAATCATGGATTAACACCGAAAACCCAAGGAATTAAAGGTTAAAAATGGTGATTTAGGGCTTGAACTTAAGGGAGTTTAAAATAGGGATTTGAGGGGTCAAATGGACTCCGATTCTTGTAAATTTGATATGTATGGACTCGTGGCGAGACGAGAAATCCGGTGATGCAAAATTTTGTAATTTTTTGGGAAGCGGGCCCGGGGCTCGAGTTTTGCTAGTTTCGAGATTTTTGCTATTTCTCGATTGTTTTCGATTGGGTATTGTTCCCTTAGCATATTGTGATGTATTCACTCTGATTTTGGTTAGATTCAACGCGCGTGGAGGCCGATTTGAGGGGCAAAGGCATCGCGAGCTAGAGATTTCACCGGTTCGAGGTGAGTAATACTTGTAAATGATATCCTGAGGGTTTGAAACCCCGGATCTGCACATCATAGTGCTGTATTGAGGTGACTTATACGCCGGATACGAGCGTGGGGTAGAGCATCGTTAGGGGTTGCGACTTGGTCCGTCCCAGTTATTTATTTTTACCGCGTATTTGATTGAACTACTTGTTATCATCATAATTTGAACTGATTGCCATATTTTGGGCTTCGTGCCGATTATTCGAATCCTTTAGGGATTATTATCATTGTTTCCATGATACTTAGCATGTTAAATGATTTCGGTCCTGAGTTAAACACTGTTTTGAAATGTCCAGACATACTTCTAAGGTTTTAAAACTTAAAATACATATTTTTAACGTTCAGAACAGAGAAGTGTTATTTGAATATTGCCCTAGTCGCTTATGTGCATTTCTGGACTGAGCATGGATTGGGTTGCGCACCGCAGCAGTGTTATATGTGCATTTTCTGGACTGAGGATGGATCGGGCTGCACGCCGCAGCGGTGTGATATTGATATTGCTCTTGGGCTGTAGGAGCCCCTCCGGAGTCTGAACCCCCATAGTGAGCGTGGGTACCCAAAGGGATCAGGCTGTACACCACAACGGTCATGTGCATTGCATTGCATTCACGCATTGGTTCCTGTTTGTACTACGTGTCATGACATTTAGCGCTCTCATATCATTGGCATCCACGCTACTTCTTGCACTGTTTACCAGATACCCTGGTGTTATTTGTTGGTGGAGTATTGTGCCCGAGGGACTGACTTATGTGCTGACTTGCACTATCTGATATCACATTCATATGCTTGATTGTTGGAAGGGGATATTTTCAAAAGAGGTTTTTCAACCGAACCAAATATTTTCAAAAGGATTTTCATGGTTTTACTGTTTTTCTCAAATGGTCGTACTGTCCTATATAGCATGATGGAGTGCTCTTACGTAATTTCTTGCCGCTCAGTTATTATTTACTCTTATTACTCTTTGAGTTGGAGTACTCACTTTACTCCCTGCACCTTGCGTGTAGTTGCATGTATTGTTCACCCGGAAGCGGGTTAATAGTTGATTGAAAGTATTACTGTTGGTTTACTACTGTAGTGGACAAGGTGACCGCCAGCGTTCGCGGCACCGGACTTCATCTTTTGATTCCAGATTTTATTTTGTACATTAGTATTGGCCCAGTAGTTGCGTTCAGTCTTCTTCAGATGCTCGTGACTTGTGACACCCCGATCGGATTGTGTTGGGTTGTAATTAACGGTTTTAATGACATTAAGTTGTATTCTCTATTCATTATGTTTAATAATTTGGAAAGGAGCGTCGTTGTTCTTTTGGCTGGCCTTGTCTTCACAAGAGGCGCCATCACGACCGGGTTTGGAAATTGGGTCGTGACATTTATGCATATCTTGTCAAAGTTGTAATCATAATGAATTCTGTAGCGAACTCTTTAAAAGATGTGTTTTATTTATAAGTGAACTACAATATAAAGGCCATATTTTAAGTTACTATCTTCACCAATGAACTAAAAACATAAAAAATAAAATAGAATCAATTGAAATTAATAAAAAATGACATTGGATCTATTTTAAAAGAAGTGAAGAAATAACCGAAATAACCGACCATCCAACTGCTTAAATTAAAAATAGCTAGTAAATGTATAATATATGCATAATTTATATATTATATATATATATATATAATTGTATATAATTAATGTATAATCTAACCATATGGCTAGGAAATCAATAGAGAACTAATAATACCCCCTACCCCCCTTTTTTTTAGAGATTTGCTAAGTTTTGCTCTTTTGTGCTTTAGCAGTCCACATAGATTTTGATTAATACTCTTTAAAAAAATGTTGATGGAGATGTAGAATAATAATTTTATAGAAGTGTTTGGCTTCCTTTTTCTCTAGATGATTATTACAAATAAGTTCAAATCTCATCAAACTGTAAACCCAAGCGGAATCTCTATTTACGTCGACAAAATATTTTACAGTTTGACACTTTAATTGCAAAAACGACTATTTGGGACCTTATATTGCAAGCAATAAATTATAAAAATTCAAGTTTCCATGTTTAAACATACATAATAATTAACATAAGGCGAGTTTTTTAGTTTCACGTTCTATGTCTTTTTTAGTTTTTAATTTTTTTTTTAATTTAATTGATTTTAAAGGCCTAACTAATGCAAATAAGGAAAGATTTAATAAACTTAATCTTATTTGATTTCAAAGTCCTAGATATTAGAAAAATTATTAAATGACAACGTTGTCTGATGTAAAATCTAGTTTTAAAGGGTATAAAAGGAGAACGATATTTCGTTAAGGGCATTTGTGCTTTTAATATAGTATAGATAGATATAGATAAATTACGAAAATTTTGACCTTCGTAGTTATTGTCTTATTCTTTTAGTTTTTTTCCTTCGAAAATATTGACTTTCGACTTTCCCTGCAAACTATCAAAAGAACGCCTTTTACCTTCTCTGTCGTTGGGGATATCAAGTAAGAAAACGTTTCCTACTTTCTATTTTTTTATTCTCCCTTTTCTATCGTACGGCAATTCTTTCTAAGAAAAATATTTTACTTGTATTGCAATTTTATACGACATATAATACAATTAATAATAAATATGATATGAATTAATTAATGCTTAAAGTGATTTATAGAAAATAACAATTTTCTTTTCAAGGGTAAAATGCAAATTATTTAATTTTTTAATTAATAATAAACATTATATGAATTATTTTTGACGGAATGGAAAAAGAATAAATTATTGTAGCTCATTGTAATAATCAAATTACATAACTGAACGAAAAAAAGAAGTTCTGAAAAGAAAACCAAAAAAACACTACTAAACCTGAAACTTTTTAACGAAAAGAAAAGAGCTCGTCAAGGATTCTTAAACAAAAAATTTTACTACAAAAAGATAATTATATGATTTTCCATATCAAAGTCCTAAATATTTGGCATTTAATTAAATGATTGTCCCTACGTGTTAGAAAAATAATTAATGACCATTTCTACATATTAGGAAAATAACTAAAATTACTACTTTGTCCAATATAAAATATATTCTTAAAGGTTAAAAAAGGCGAACGACATTTCGCTAAGGGCCTTCGTGCTTTTAATATAGTACTAGTCTTAAAGTACGCGCGTTGCGTGTGTACCCATGTGACGACCCAAGGGGTCATCACCTGTTTCCTCATTCGTTCCGTGCTTCCGAGGCCTTGAAAATCTCACTTTTATTTGCCTCGATTTGCGTGCACAGCCAGGGCGTGTAGCCGGAAGGCATGAATATGAATTCTGTGTGAAAAATGATGAATTTTGATATTAATATGGTTAAAGTTGACTTCGGTCAATATTTTTGGTAAACGGAACCGGACCCGTCATTTGACGGTCCCAGAGGATCCGTAGAAAAATATGGGTCTTGGGCGTATGCCCGGAATCGAATTCCGAGGTCCCAGGCCCGAGGAATGAATTTTTCCATGAAGATGTTTTCTTAAAATGTTTAAGGAAAATAAAAATGAAATTTGATCAAAAAGTGATGGTATTGGGCTCGTATTTTGGTTCCGACGCCCGGTACAGGTCGTATATGTTGTTTAAGCGCTATCTGTAAAGTTTGGTTGAAAACGGAAGTCGTTTGACGTGTTTCGGACTATAAGTTCCAAATTTGAAAGTTTATGAAAGTTGATTGAAAATCATATGTTTTGAGGCTTGATTCTATGTAAACGATGTTATATTGGCGATTTGATCGCACGAGTAAGTCCGTAGGATGTTTTTGAGGTTGTGTACATGTTTGGTTTGGAGCCCTGAGGGCTCGGGTGAGTTTTGGATAGGTGTCGAGTTGTTTTTCTTAAACTTTGGGCTGCAGATTTGCAACAGGTGCTTCAGACCTGCAGGCTTCGCATTGGCTTGCAAATGCGAGTATCGCAAATGCGAAGTTAGCCAGGTCCGCCTGGGATCGCAAAAGCGAAGGCTTTTCCGCAAATGCGGACATCGCAAATGCGAACAAAGTTCCGCAAATGCGAAGACTGGGCATCCGGGCAGGGTTCGCAAATGCGAACTCTTTTCTCGCATTTCCCAAGTCTGTTTTGCGAACCCAGTTTCGTAATTCCCATAATCGAGGCCTGCATTTTTCACACTTAGACGAATTTTCACCTTATTTCTTCATTCTTTCAAAATACAAACTCCATAGGCGATTTTTCAAGCACAAATCTTCTTCCAAATCATTTGTAAGTCAAATTTTACTTAATTTCTTCAATCTTTAACATCATTAAACATGTTTTTATCTTAAAATCAAGGATTTCCATGG
>MU780100.1:9496-27997 GCA_026770625.1 Nicotiana glauca | reverse complement strand
ACCACATCTATAAGTTGGAGGCTACATGGACATTTAGGAATATTACCCTTCTTCAACACTCCAAATCGTGCGATAAAGCTTGACTATAAGATACATGTAAATAAGCATAAAGTCACAAATAGCATTAAATGGTAAAAGCCTTAAAGAAGTCCCCAGCAGAGTCGCCATGCTGTCGATGCCCTCTTTTTCTCGCGAAAGCGGGTTTATGACATTTGGGCAGACAACTCTTTTCCTTTTGGGAATTGGCTTTGCAAATTTTGAGGAGTCTCCACCTAATGATTAACTGCTTTAGGACACTAAAAATGAATTTGATTTTGAAAACCAGAGATTGGGTAAGGGCTTGAAATTATCTCGAGGGGAAGGCGTTAGGCACCCCTCAAGATCCACTAGTGATGTTACCGGCCATGCTACAATTGTGACTTTAAGTACAAACAATAAGTAAACAAGCAATAATTGTAAATACTAGATAGCTTTCACATAAGGGTTGCAAACAACTAAAGTACAAGAAGTTAAAGAGGCTAAAATTTGGAAGAAAGCCATTTTAGAATTAAAAAAATACACAAGTAAAGGGGAAGGGGTTTGCACATAATTGATGCAAATTAATTAAAGTAGAATAGGTTAATGAAGCTAAAAATTAAATAGTTTTAAAATTCTGAAAATATAGACAAGTAAAGGGAAAGGGGGGTCCTAGGTTTATAAATAATATGGACAACACCCGGTAACCGTTTACATACGTGGTGTTATCGCGTGGTCATCATATCCATATCTACCCTTCCCACCCCGTTAAGGTATTAAATATGAAATAGTTTTGTTACTTATTGCATACTATTACCCGTCCCAATCCTATCAGTGCCGGAGACATTTGGGACTACTAGTCCTAAAGGGGAGGGAAATGTGGATTTGGTATGATTTAAAAAGGATAAAATTCTAGAGCGACAAACAAAACACGTATAAACAGATATGGGATACACTGAACAATTAAAAGGCTCAGGCAGGCCTCCTCACTTAAAAGCAGATTGTTTAGCATGACGTACAAATACTGGTTATGGTCTGAATTAAATTTAAAGCGTTAAGACAGGCTGATTTATCACATATTTCTCAGATAAGGAGTCTGAATTAGGCCTACCCCTGGTTGTAATAATCAAAGACTGATGTAGTAAATTAATTACCTAATGGCTTGCCTAGGTGACACCTATAGGCATGATATCTAATAATGCAGGACCATGCTAATTTTAAAGAAGGCTTACTGATTATAGAAAAACATAAGTTCTGCAGATATTAAATGACACTACTGCTGGTTTTAGACTTGTAAGCGAGATAGACGATTCAGATTCAGTTAGTTATTCCTATAGGCATGCTTTCTAAGCGTGATTGATTTTAAAACGTTTATAAAAGTGCGGGAATCCTATAAACATGGTGTCTAGAGTGAAATTTGTTATTTGAGCCTATAAATTGTTTGCCTCGTGATAGATGATATGCAGAAGTGCAAAAAAACCCTATGGTCATGATCTCTATATGCAGAAGTGCAAAGAACCTTATAGCCATGATTTCTATATGCAGAAGTGCAGAAAAACCTTATAGTCATGATCTTTACATGCAGAAGGGCAGAAAACCTATAGGCAGGATTTCTAGATGAGATGCAGAAGTGCAGAAACTATAGGCAGGATTTCTACATGAAATGTATAAGTGAAAAGCAGGATGTGATTGCAGGAATGAATACCTAGGATCATGATGTCTACCCGTATGCATACATGAATGACCCTCCTTTTTTTACTATAAACCCCATAAGTTATTACAAATTATTACAACCCAAAATGAATAAAAGAAAAGTAAAATTACATCAGAAATTAAACTACAACCAAGAAGCCTAATTCAGACTCCAGATCTGAAACATGAAATAAACCAACTTCGAGAATCAGATTTCCAAAGCCTTTCTCATTTTTTGAGTGTGTCAGAGTTCCCAAGAGCTTCATGAACTCCTGGCAGTGCTTACACCCAAATATATTGCAGATTTGAATGAAAGTGCAGTGTGGAAGGGCCAGCCCTCAAATGTCCAAGTTCAGAGGGAACTCAAGGTCCCAAAGCAGGGCTCATAGGAGGGGGGCAGAACTTAGAAACTACGAATGAGTGTAAGTGCAATCGAGGGGATTCTGGGAAAAGCCAAGACATGCCGGTGGTCATACCCAACAATTAGGAGTGCTGGAACACCCCTAACCACCCTGTTGGCCACATTGTTTGGGGGTTAGGATCCCTTAAAGGATCAAACCCAGACATGAACAACGATTTAGGTGCTGCCATGCCTAAACTTTAACTCAAACACATAGAAGGGGATAAGGGTATAGGGATTTACAGGTAGAAACATGTTCAAAGAAATTGACATTGCTAATTAACAGGCAGTAATGCAACCAGGGTGTAGGGATTCATAGTAGAAATATATGCAAGGGAATGGACTTGCTAATTAACATTAAACATAAGTAGTAAAACAGACAAGGATGTAGAAACTGTAAAGTAAACATATTGGGATGAGGCTAAAACTTAAATTAGAATATACCGATTTCAGGGAAACGAGAAAGTAAAATAGTAGCCTAGAAAGCCAAATTGCAAGTAAATAGTCAGCAGATCTCATAAGAGAGTAGAGTGTTGGGTGAAGTGTATTGACTATTGAAATCAAAAGTAAGTGATGTATGTTAGAGTATTGAACTCGAAATTGTCTTAAAGAGTGTTCAATCGGAAGTTGTCAAAGTGCAGAAGGGTCGTCCCCTTTTATAGTGCAGCAAGCAAGTAAGAAAAAGGAAACAGAATAGTTTTGCAATCAATTACAAAAGGATTCCCTTTAATTGAGGGATTCTGATTTCAAACGGGCAAAATTAAATAAGGAAAGAGTTTGATCTAAAAAATTTCCAAAGTGGTACAATAAGGGCAAATGCACATGGGTCTATTTAAGGAAGTAATTTGATAGTAACACGGTTTGTGAGAATAAGGAAAGGGAATCAATCAAACAGCCAGTAAAAATCAAAATTGCAGGCTTTGTTCGAATGGACCCAGTCAGGAAAAGAGGGGGGTTAAGAAAAATCAATAACAATCAATTAAACCTTACTAAAAGGAATCTGGAATCAATCATAAGTTGGCAAAACCTTTTTGAATGAAGAATTTCTCATATATAAAGCACACAGGCATGTCAAACAAGAAAGAGTTGTCTTGTTAATTAGAAACCTATCATAGAAAAGTTCAGAGTCATAAACAAAGAGGTTCAAGTTCAGTGTACAGTCTCAAAGTTTGAGAGAACCCAGGGTCCCATAATAGAACCCCAGTCCAAACATAAAATCAATCTTGCCAAAAACCCCAAGTCCTAGGGTTTTCCACTCGAATCAGATGCAGAGACAAGAAGAAAAAGTAACAGGCTTAGAGGTCTCTTTTAGAGACTCATGAGAAACAAACATATACAATGGAAGGTTCAAAGCAATAGAGTGGAAAAGCTGATTTGAAGCATAAGAACATATTTTAAGAAAAGCTCGGAAATCAAGCAAGTTCAGAAGATAAAGAGGTAGTATAAACTTAAGAAACAGTAGGTGAAACCTATTTAGAACGAACTCGAACAAAGTCCAGTAAAGCAAACAAAACTTAAGAACTCGGCAGGAAACACATACAATAGAAGAATACTGAAAAGCATAGCAAAGAACATATAGAAAAACATAACAACGATTGACATGCGAGCCTCTTCTAGAGGCACGATAGAATACAAAATACAGAAAAGTCATGTAGAAAGAAAGCAGAAGAACATAACATGCGTGCTAAAATATAGTATAGGCAAACACACATAAAAAAAAAGGAAGAATCAGAAAGACATTTTGAAACCCTTTCAGAAACCCTAAATCGAAGAGAAACAATTTTGAAAGAAAAGATTAGGGAAAACACTTTAAAAATCCAGTAAAACACGGATATAGCATAGATCTAAGAAAAAAAATAGAGAAAAATCTCGAATAGCTTAGGGTTTCAGAGAAACCCTAGAAATGAGAAAGGCGTAGAAGAAAGCTCAATCATGAGTCAGAGAGGTCGAAAATAGGCTCGAAATGCTTGAATATGCTGGAGCAAAGGCCGGAGAGGCCATAGAACTATAGCTTCGAGAAGATCTGAAAGAGAACCATCGAGGTAAGACCTTAATGATTCAAACACCCAGAGTTTAATGGTGGAGGGGGGTGAGTACAGACCATCCATGGCCTGAGAAGCCATGGATTTCGGTGAAAGTACGGTGGAAAAAGGGTCGAAGACGACTAGGGTTCTGGAGAACCTTCGAGAGTGTTTTGAGAGAGGAGAGTATTCAAAGGCAGCGGATCAAACAAAATCGGGGATTAGGTTAGGGTAGGGGAATTAAAAATGGTAAGGGACGATCCTTGTCATTGATCAAAATGATCAACAGCCTGGATTGAAAGAAAGGCCGGGCGGGTTAAATAAACGGGTTAAGGGGCTGGGTAAAATTGAAATTGGGCCGGTCCAATTGGGGATTAGGATTGGGTCAATTGAGGGCTAAAATTGAAATGTAAATAGACTATAATTGCAATGAAATGAGGCTAAATGTTAAATAGCCAGTTTTCCCTTTTATTTTATAAAAAATAGTAAAATGATTTAAAAGAAAATTAAAAGTACTGAGTTAGTTAAAAACACATAAATATTAATTTAAAAATACTGAAACCAATTTTCATAATTAAAATGCCATTAATCCTCAAAATTGGCTAAACTTGCAATTATAAGTAATTTGACTTTAAAAATACCAAATAAATTTGTAAAAATATACAAAAATCACCTTAACTATATTTTGGTATGCATTTGGGAATAAAATAAATTGTTCACCAAAATGGATGATTTTGGGAATAATTACTGATTTTATACTGCCAAAATAGACAATAAATTAATTTTAAAAATCTTTAAAAAAATTGGGAAAAATACCAAAATATTTAGGCATGCTTATATATGCATATATATGTTATTTTGAAAGTATTTTGTATATGTGAAAATATGCAGGAAAAAATTGGGTATCAACAACATTTATATGGTGTTTCTCCACACCCTTCCTCCTCCAAAACTCCACAAAATAGTAGTAAAAAATGCAGCCCAACAGCAATACAAAACAGTCCACAAAACAGTCTGTTACAAGTGAATAACTCGAATTCACAACTTCCAATCACCGTCCCGTGAGTTCTTACAAGTATAGAACGACTTGCCATGAATTTACAGCAGAAGAAATGGATGAAATAGAGAAGTAAACTTACCTTATTTGTTGGATAACTCAATCCCTATCTTGGTTCTTCAAACTTTAGGTCTTACCCCCAATTAGAACTTGAAACGGAGAGAAATTCAATTAGGGTTTGTGGGTAATTTTTGGGAGAAAGTTTGTAGAGGTTTAGCTCTGTTCATTTGTGATATATAATGATGTTTATATTGCAGGAGATAATTCCTTAAATGGGCTCTTTGGCTGACCCGAAATTGCATCTTTTTGGGCTCTTATTTAACCAAGTAGGTGACACACCTACTTGTTACCTAGCATCCTGCGCAATCTTGCAAAAATGCATATATCTCTCTACTCCGATGTCGTATTGATAAAAGGTTTAATGATTTACAAAATATACTCAGAGGGCTTCAATTTTATTGGTGGAACTCCCCATAACTCTAAGTATATTGGGAAAAATCTCAGTTACGTTTGAACCAAAGTTTCAGTAGAACTTATGAATGTAACTTGTGATGACTTTCATCGACTTTTGTTTCGCAACTCGCTTGACTTCAAAACATAACACACGACTATCATACGACTAACCTAATTCATAACATAACCTCCTTATCATGTTAAGAACCCTAGTCTCACCAGAAACTAACATGTTATAACACTCCCATCTTGTCAACTTTTGACGAAACATTATTTTATTCCATTCCTTTAGCTTCTGAACCTTCCAACTCTCTTTGTACTTGTTGTTCATGATCATCAATATTTTTAACCTCCGAGGTAACATGATTAACTTACTTTATATACTTTAAAATATTATCTCATTTTTAGTCCTTCATTAGTTTGCTTACAACACACTTTTATGTATGCAAATATAGGGTGTAACATCATTCCCCACATTCGTCCTCGAATGTTTACTCTTGGAGACTTTGGAAATTTTTTTCTAGAGTCTCCTCTATAATCTAGACTAAAACCAACCTGCATGCAGCCAAAAAAACATATTATGCAGGCCACACATGGCCAATGTCTTTAAATAACAATACTTTGCCTCACATAGCCATAAATCATAAATACTGAAAGTCAAAAATAAGAGCTTACCTGATAACCTACTAGTCTGAATAGAGCTGTTCTTTAGCATCATAATTCGAGCCATATCTTTAGTCTGAACTAGGTGGGGGTATTTGTACTTCATTTCTTCCTCCGCTTCCCACGTCATGTCTTCCACATTCTTGCTTCTCTACAAAACCTTCACGGAGGCTACCTCCTTATTTCGTAGATTATGGATTTGTCGGTCTATGATGGCAACTGGAATTTCCTCGTATGACAAGTCCTCTATAATCTGTACATCATTCGTGGTCACCACTCGGTTAGGATCGCCAATGCACTTCCGCAACATAGATATATGAAAAATCGGATGGACAGACTCCAATTCTGAGGGCAACTCTAACTCATATGCTACTTGGCCCACTCTCCGAATAATCATATAAAGCCCACTATACCGTGGGATAAGCTTGCCTTTCTTGCCAAACCTCATCATGCCCTTCATAGGTGATACCTTTAAGAACACCCAATCATTAACCCTGAACTCTAAGTCTCGTCGCCGCATGTCAGAATATGACTTCTGACGACTCTGAGCTATCAACAATCGCTCCCAGATAAGCTTTACTTTCTCTATGGCCTGCTGAACCAGGTCTGGACCATGTAACACAGATTCTCCAACATCAAACCACCCTATAGGAGATCTGCACTTTACGCCCATATAAAGCCTTGAAAGGAGCCATCTAGATACTGGAGTGGTAACTGTTATTATATTCAAACTCAATAAGAGATAGATGTTCACCCCAACTTGTTTTAAAATCCAACACACATGCTCATAACATATCCTCGAGCGTCTGAATTATGCGCTTGGCTTGTCCATCAGTCTATGGATGAAAAGTTGTGTTGAGATTCACCTGAGTCCCTAGACCTTTCTAAAATGACCTCCAAAAATATGTTGTAAACTAGGCCCCACGATCAGATATAATAGATACTGGTACTCCGTGTAACCGCACTATCTCCTTAATATATAACTTTGCATAATCTTCTGTTGTATATGTAGATCTGACTGGTAGGAAATGAGGTGATTTCGTGAGCTATCGACTATCACCCATATAGAATCAAACTTACGATGTGAACGAGGTAAACCCGTGACAAAGTCCATGTTCATCACCTCCCATTTCCACGTCGGGATCTCTATAGTCTGCATTAGCCCTCCGGGCTTCTGGTCCTCTACCTTCACCTACTGGAAACTAGGACACTGGGTGACAAACTCAACTATGTTCTTCTTCATATCGTTCCACCAGTACACATCCTTAATGTCATGATACATCTTCATTGACCCACGATTAATGGAGTACCATGAATAATGTGCCTCTGACATAATCCTGTCTCGTAGCCCTGCTACATTTGGAACATAAAGATGACCCCCTTATCTGATACACCCATCTCCCTTGAGCTCTAAAAATAGCTCCTTTTGCTGCGAAACTCACTCTCTCAACTCGACTAACTCTAGGTCCTCGTATTGTCTTTTCTTGACTTCAGCTATGAGAGATGATTTTGCAGTGTTTTGGAATACAACTCCACCATCATCAGAATCTATGAACCGAACCCCCAAGCTATCCAATTGATGAATCTCTCTAATTAATTGTCTTTTCCCAGCCTCTACATGTGCTAAGCTACCCATAGATCGGCGACTTAAGGCATCTGCTACAACATTAGATTTCCCTGGATGGTAGAGAATGTTAACATCATAATCTTTTAATAACTCAAGCCATCACCTCAATCAAAAATTCAACTCTTTCTATTTGAAGATATATTGTAGGATTTTATGATCTGTAAATACATCAACCTGAACACCATATAAATAATGCTGCCATATTAAGTGCATGGACCACCGCAGCTAACTCGAGGTCGTGGGTCAGATAATTTCTCTTGTGCTTCCTCAACTTCCTTGAAGCATACAAAATTACCTTCCTATGTTGCATCAGGACACATCCTTACCCGACACATGAGGCATCACAATACACCGCATAACCCTCTTGATCCTCTGGAAGTGTTAGAACTGGCGTTGAGGTCAACCTATTCTTAAGCTCTTGAAAACTCTACTTGCAAGCCTCCGTCCATTGAAACTTAGTTGCTTTCTAAATCAACTTTGTCAATGGTTCCGAAAGGGAAGAAAAACCCTCTACGAACCTCCGGTAATATCTTGCTAAGCCTAGAAAGCTACGAACCTTTGTTGGGGTGGTAGGTCTAGGACAAGATTTCACGGCCTCAATCTTCTGAGTGTCTACTTTTATACCTTCGTCGGAGACAATATGCCCCAAGAATCTACAGACTTCAACCAGAACTCACATTTAGAAAGCTTAGCATACAACTTACGATCACGGAGGTTTGGAGTACTTCTCACAAGTGGTCTAAATGCTCATCCTCTGAACGTGAATAAACCAGAATATCATCGATAAATACTATAACGAATAGATCCAAAATGGCCGGAATAGGCTATTCATAAAGTCCATAAATATGGCGGGTGCATTTATCAACCCGAAGGACATGACACGGAACTCGAAGTGCCCATATAGGGTCCTGAAGGCTGTCTTCGAAATATCTTTCTCCTGAACTCTGACCTGGTAGTACCCCGACCTCGAATCTATCTTTGAAAAGAATCTAGCCCCTTGCAGCTGATAAAACAAGTCATCGATCCTTGGAAGTTGATATTTATTCTTAATAGTTACCTTGTTCAGCTGCTTATAATCGATACACATCCTCAGCGAGCCATATTTCTTCCATACAAATAGTATCGGTGCACCTCAAGGTGGGGTACTATGCCTGATGAACACTTGCTCCAGCAAATCGCTTAACTGCTCCTTCAACTCTTTCAATTCGGTTGGTACCATTCTATATGGAGGGATGGATATTGGTTGAGTTCCCGAAAGTAAATTGATGCTAAAATCAATCTCTCGTTTTGGAGGAATACCTGGAAGCTCATCTGGAAACACATCTACATACTCTTTTACTACGCGAATAGACTGAAGTGTAGGTATCTCAGCATCTGCATCTCAACTCACTGTCGCGCCCCCTTTTTCTCGCAAAATCGGGTTTATGACATTTGGGAGGACAACTCATTCCTTTTGGGAATTGGTTTTGATTTGAAGAGTCGCCACCTAATGATTAGGGTGCATTAGGACACCAAGGAGATTTGATTTGAGTATCAGAGATTAGGTAAGGGCTTGAAATTATTCTAAGGGGAAGGTGTTAGGCACCTCTCAGAATCTACTAGTGTGGTTCCCGGCCAGACTATTGTTGTGAATTTAGGTGAAAATAACATGTAGGCAAATAAAGCTCCAAATAAGAGGGGATTTTCACATTATAGTTCACAAATAAACAAAGTCAGAAAGAACTTAAAGAAAGCTGATTTTCCTTAAAAGAAAGAGTTTGAAATTTTAAAAGAAATAAGGGAAAGGGGGTCCTAGGTTTATTAACAATATGGGTCACCCCACACAATGCCCGGTAATCACTCCTCAATGAGGGGCTACACGTGGAATTATCGCATGGTCATCATATCCATATCTACCCTTTCCACCCCATTAAGGTATTAAAGCGTGCAATGGTCTCTTTTACTTATTGCATACTATTACCCATCCCAATCCTATTAGTCCCGGAGGCATTTAGGACTACTAATCCTAAAGGGGAGGGATATTAGGCTTATTTGTAGTTTCAAATGCAAAAATTCTAAGGCGACATACAAAACATGTATAGCAAGTTGGAGAAAGCACACAACAAGCAGAGGCTCAGATATACCCCCATTAAACAAAGAAGCACGTAATTAGCATGCCTTACACATACTAGTTAGGATCTGATTAAATATTAAACATGAAAGAGCTTAAAGGTTGAGGCAGACTGATTTATTTCCTAATTCAGATAGGAAGCCCGACCCAGGCTTGCCTGCTAGTTGTAGTTATTAACAGAAACTGATTTAGTTTATAACTTTACCCTAAGGCTTGCCTAAGTGTTGGACAAGGATCCTATAGTCATGGTATCTACTAAATTCAGAAAGCAATGAAATAACAAGGTCTAAATTAAACTGAATATATACTGGTTAAAAAGGGTAGTCAGATTATAAAAAGAAAGGCAAGTTTTAACGAAGGTTATAAGTTCTACAACTGACAGTACCCATTATTGATTTTAGCTCTATATGTGAATGGAGCAGCTCAGATTAGATTAGGAGTTCCTATAGGCATAGCTTCTAGGTGTTGTTGATTTTAAGCCTTTGCAGACATGGTATAAAATGCAAAGGACTTATTTTAAAACCTATAAACATGATATCTAGGTGATGAATTTGTTTAAGACCTATGAACATAATATCTAGGTGCAGAAATCTGTTTAAGGCCTATAAACATGATATCTAGGTGCAATTGAATGTTTAAGACCTATGAACATGATATCCAGATGCAATTGAATGTAAAAGACCTATGAACATGATATCTAGGTGCAAAAATTTGTTTAAGACCTATGAACATGATATCTAGGTGCAATTGAATGTGCAGATTTGGACAATCTTGTAGGCATGATTTCTATATGAATATAATAGTCCTATGATCATGATTTCTATATGAAAATGGATATACAGAATTCAGAAGGTCCTATAGGCATGATTTCTATATGCATTTGCATACGCAGATTTCCAAATACCTATAGACATGATTCCTAAATGCATGCAGATTTTAAAATACCTATAGACATGATTTCTATATGCATATGCAAAATTCAAAAATACCTATAGGCATGATTCCTAGATGTATGCAGATTTTAAAATACCTATAGATATGGTATCTACCCTTTTTTGCATACATAGTTACCCGTCCTTTTTCACGAACCATCCCCAAGAGTTTATTACAATTATTACGGCCCGGAATAAAGTAAAAATATATCAAAAAAATAAAAGTACAATAAGGGAGATCCTGATTCAGACTTCATGTCTGCTATATGAGGTAAACCAACTCCAAGAGATTATGATCCAAAGCCTTTCTCCCATTTGAGTGTGTTAAAGTTCCCAAAGAGCCTCAATGGGACTCCGGGTAATGCTCACACCCAAATGTACTATTAGAACAGGGAAAAGTGCAGTGTGGAAGGGCCATCCCTCAAGTGTCCAAGTTCATAGGGAACTCAAAGGGTCCCAAGGCAAGGCTCACAAAAGGGGGGCAGAAAATAAAGCCTAAGAAAGTGTGCAAGTGCAGAACAGAATGCTAAAAGGGGAAAAGGAGAGGGAAACAGCTACAGATAAGCACACATAAGGGGTTCAGAGGAATATGGAGATTGTAAAGAGCCTATTGCTTAGGCAAGGGCAGACTTTAGGCATGCCCAGCAATGGAGAGTGCTAGCACACCTATAATCCTGCCAGAACACATACTATTAGAGGCTAGGATCCTAGGGGATCAAGTTTGATTCATGGACAATAACTTGCATTATTGCCATGCCTCAAACCTTAGCTTAAACACATAGG
This sequence comes from Nicotiana glauca, assembly GCA_026770625.1. Lineage (NCBI taxonomy): Eukaryota > Viridiplantae > Streptophyta > Magnoliopsida > Solanales > Solanaceae > Nicotiana > Nicotiana glauca. The sequence continues at coordinate 16,244 of MU780100.1, read as the reverse complement.
GGGTAAGGGTTTTGGATTCATAGTAGAACAGGCAGAAAGAAATCAGTATGCTAGAGTAAGTCTTGAACTATACAGAAGCAATAAGCAGACAGGGAAACAAAAGCATGAAATAAACACATTGTTGTGGTGCTAAAAAACCTTAAATCATGACATACCAGTTTCAAAGAAGCAAATAGAGAGAAAACAAGCAACTGGTCTTGTAAACAGGCCACAATACAAGTAACAAGAGAAAATTCTTTCGAGTATGAGTATAAGTTCAGAAAGACTACAAGTGATGGATGTCTTTGTGTTAATGAAAGAGTCGTTTATTTATTGTGTGAAAAACAAGCAGAAATAACGTAAGAAAAATAATTATGGAACTGGATATCAATTAAATCAATCAGTATAAGACTTCCTTTAATTAAGGAATTCATACTTAAACGGTAATGAGCAAAAAAATTATTTAAGGAAAGAGATCAAATAAGCATCTTGTGCAAAGTAGGCAATTAAGGGTAAATACATGGGAGTTTATTTAGGGGAAGGGTTTTGAAATACACGGTCAAATAAAAAATAAGGTAAGAATCAATTAGTACATAGTAAATCAAGGAATTAGAGGTTTGTAATTACTGGTCCATGAATAAACCAAGTCAGAAAAGCTAAGGAAAGTTTTTGACTCAAACCAAGTAATAGGGAAATCAACAAACAAGGAAAGAAAATCAATTAGGCTTACACGAAGGAAGCCTAAAATTAATAAAATAATTGAAAGCCATTTGGAGGAAGGTTCAGCACATATAAAGAGCATACAAGTATGCTCGGCTAAAAAGAAAATGCCATGCAATTGCAAAATCAGTAAGTAGTAGACTATAGGAACATCGTAGTCACGTAGGTCAGTCCCAGTAACTCAGCAATGTAGAAGAGAGATAGTATCAAATGGCATACAAAGTGTCCAGTAGAAGGACCTTAGAAAAGTTTAGCAGGGAATCAGAACCATGTAAAGAAACAAAGGCCGAAACAAAATTTTTGAAGCCTAATCAAGTAGTAGATTTTAGAAACTTGAAATAGGCTCAAAGAGGTTAGGGTTTTTGAAATCGAACAAGTTCAGAGATGAAGATCAAACAAATCACATAGCGAATGGTCTCAAAACTCAAATGAATCCCCAAATTTAGGGTTCTTGCCATCAATCGAGTGTAGAGATGCAAGGACAAGTAATCAAAGAAAAAGATACTAACGAAACAAGTTCAGAGGTCTCACAAAAGAACTGAGACCTTTAACATAATCTTTCAGTAGCAGAAACTCATGAGAAGCATAGTAAAAGAACAGTATGCGAAACATAGTAAAAGAACTTGTAAGAACACAGTAGAGGAAACATATAAGGAAACACAGTAGAAGAAACCGATAAGAACACAGTAGGAGAAACATATAAAGAAACATAGTAGAAGAAACTTATAAGAACATGGTAGGAGAAACATATAAAGAAACATAGTAGAAGAAACACTCAAAAGAAAAAGAAAATCAAAGAAACATCTAAATAACTCAAAACCCTAAATCGGAATAAAGGTTTTGAAAGCATAGTTTTTTTTTTTTGAAAGAAATCTCAAGAAACCGTTTAAAAGTTTAGGGAAAATTGAGTTTAGAACAAATTTAAAGAAATCAGAAGAACCTCAAAATTTAGGGTTTCAGAGGAACCCAGATGGTGAGAAAGGCTTGGATAGTCGTTGATCTAAGCAGGAGGAGTCGATGTCAGGCTCGAACAGCCGTGGCTTGCCAGAGCAAGGTCGGAGATGGCCATAGAACTTGAATCAAACAAGGTGTGGGCCAAGCTTCTTCATGGAAAGGCCTCGAAAGTTAGTAACCAATCGCGTAGGAGCCATAGAAGGCTGGTAGGTGGTGAGACCACCATGGATTCAGGCAAGGTGGTGGCTGGAGAAGGCGAGTGAAGCTCATCTGAGCGGAAAGGGAAGGGGGAAGGTTCTAGAGAGAACCAGAGATGGAGAAATAGATATGAGGTTCAGTTGAGTGATGAATGGGAGGGGTTTGGGGGGGTCGTTTGGTTTAATTTGGAAAGAACGAATCTGGACCGTTGATCAAAATTGATCAACGGCCAAGATTTAATTAGATTGGGTCGGGTAGATTTAGGAATTGGGATTGGGTATTTGGGTTGGTGTAATTAGATGATTTGGGCTGGTTTAATTGGGTTGGGGTCTGTTTGATTTAGGCTGAATTTGAAAGCCAAATTTGGCTATAAGTTAAATATCCCTTTTTTCATTTAATTTATAGAAAATGGTAAATAAATTTATGAAAACAAATTGAAAGTACTACAATGATTATAATATAAAATTAACAATTTAACAATATAATATCCCATTTTATGAACATGAGACAAATTTAAACCTAAAAATGGGTAATATTGCAATTATGCAATTTTATTCTTAAAAATGCTAAATAAATTTGTAAAAATATATAAAAAATATATTAGCTATATTTTAATATAAATATGAGAATCCAATAAATGAATTACCAAAAATAATAATTTTTGGGGGACAATTATTGGGTTTTTCTTGATGAAATATGGCAATAAATTGATTTAAGATTAAGAAAAAATAATGAAACCTTGGGATATGCTTATATATATGCATATTTAGACTATTTTGAAGGTATTTTGCATATTTAAAAAATATTGGAAAAAATTGGGTATCAACAGCTGCCCCTCTTTACCCGGGAAGGATGAAAGAGTTGTCGGGTAAAGATATGATGACCAATTTTGACCGAACGAAATGGTTTGAAGAGGTTTGGCCGTGCTCTGGCTTCTGAGCTACCTACATATCCCTGGTCTTACAGAAATCAGGTCATATGTAGTTCAGGATCCGCGGAGGAGTATGTCGATGGAGACTTTCAAGCATGGACGCAATATTCAGGATAGGGCTGCGGGGAACTGGAGCGGAATCGCTCCTGCCGAGATGGCCATTGCTCGCCGGTTTACCTACAAATAAACAAATGCAGACATATATTGTGCATAAATTTAAATGTGATACAAGTTCTCGTCATACCATGAATGTTGCCTTTGGACGGTTAGGATGACGTCCTCAGACCATGACGTCCTGGGTCATTAAGCGTATGATAAAGGATTCACAGGCCATGAAATGATGCTCTCGGGCTATGAGAATGATGCCTCCGAACCATGATGCCATTGAATAATGATATGGAAGAGATTAAAGGGATCTTCAGGCCATGACATGGTGTTCTTGGGCTATGTAAATGGTGCCTCCGAATAATGACGCCTTCAGATAATTTGGCAATCTTTCAGCCCATGAAATGCAGTATTTGGAGATATTTCAGCCCATGATATGCGATAGGTGGTGATCTTTCAGCCATGCAAGTGCAAATGAAGTAGCGATATTTCAGCCATGCAAATATAAATAAAGTGGAGATCTTTCAGCCATGCAAATGTGAAAGAAGTGGCGATATTTTAGCCATGCAAATGTAAATAAAGTGGCGATCTTTCAGCCATGCAGATGCAGATGGAGACAATGTTTAGTCTCGGAAGGCAGAATGGTAGCCTTATGCAATGCAGAAAATACAGATGGAGATAGTGTTTAGTCTCAGAAGGCAGAATGGTAATCTTATGCAATCCAGAAAATGCAGATGGAGACAGTGTTTAGTCTCGGAAGGCAGAATGGTAGCCTTATGCAATGCAAAAAATGCAGATGGAGACTGTGTTTAGTCTCGAAAGGCAGAATGGTAGCCTTATGAAATGCAGAAAATGCAAAAAGAGACAGTGTTTAGTTTCGGAAAGCGGAATGGTAGCCTTATGCAATGCAGAAAATACAGATGGAGACAGTGTTTAGTCTCGGAAGGCAGAATGGTAGCCTTATGCAATGAAGAAATAAAAATAAAGTGGCAAATGGTAACATATTTTCTTAGCTGATAGCAAGTTACGATGTCGGGATCGCTGGGGATATTGTGATATAGGGGATATCACTGGCGTGCTTGGATGGCCAAACGGTAAGTGCAACAATCCTGAAAGTTGTATTCATGAACAATGTTCATCTTGTGGGTGTATAGTAAGTCATATGCTTTCGCAATCCAAATGCCTGCATCCAAAGAAAAATCGTGAATTTTATAGAGGGGAGGTTAGTTCGTATTCCTGCTGGCCTTGCTCGACCTTTTTGACTTTGATCTGGTGATATGGTATGTATCATTGGGGTAGCGTCGCTGAAAAAAAAGATTTCGATAATAAACATGCACGAGTTTGTAAAAAAAATATGACATAAGTATATATTTAAGAAATAGCTTTTAGATGAACCGACGACTGTGACTTGGTTTAGGACATTGCAACCTCTCCTGCTACGGAATTTTGAGGGTCCTCCTCAAAATTCTGCCCCAATTTAATGGGTTGATACTTCCAACGGTTGCTTGCGATGATTGGCTAAAATTACTTCAGAATTTTAAGGGTCCTCCTCCAAATTCTGCCTTAGTTTCCAATTGCGGGGGAAAATAAAAATTTTATTGAATTGTGACCAAACCCATAAGGCTGCCTACGTATCCCCTATTAAACGGGAATCAGGTCAGACGTAGTTCAAATTACATCATATAGGAAGGCTTTATATTACACATAGTAGCGTTTGACTGCATCTGAATTGATTGATTTTGGCCAAACTTCCCCGTCCATTTCTGCAAGTATGAGGGCTCCTCCTGTCAGAACTCGGTGAACCATGTATGGACCTTGCCAGTTGGGGTAGAATTTCTCTTTGGCTTCATCTTGATACGGGAAATGTTTCTTTAACACTAGTTATCCCGGTGTGAACTGTCTTGGCTTGACTCTTTTGTTGAAGGCTATGGACATTCTGTTCTGATAAAGTTGACCATGGCAAACTGCATTCATTCTCTTTCCATCTATAAAAGCCAACTACTCGTAACGACTCTTTATCCATTCTGCATCATCGAGGTCAGCATCCTGTATGATTCTTAAGATTTCTACATCGGCGGGAATGACGGCTTATGTACCACAAACTAGCATATAGGGGATTGCCCCAGTTGATATGTGGACAACGGTGCGATACCCCAATAGAACAAATGATTGCTTTTCATGACACTGCCTATGCTTCTCTATCATTTTTCTTAATATCTTCTTGATGTTCTTGTTGGCAGCTTCTACGACTCCATTCATCTGAGGCCTGTAAGCTGTGGAATTCTTGTGTTTGATCTTGAAGGTTTCTCACATAGCTTTCATTAAGTCATTGTTGAGGTTGGAGCCATTATCAGTAATGATTGACTCTGGAATCCCGAACCGACAAATAATGCGGTCGCGAACAAAGTCTGCCAAGACTTTCTTAGTCACTGCTCTGAAAGATGCTGCCTCGACCCACTTAGTGAAGTAGTCAATTGCCACTAGGATGAATCTGTGCCCGTTGGAAGCGGCAGGCTCGATTGGTCCAATGACATCCACTCCCCAGGTGGCGAAAGGCCAATGTGAGCTTGTTGTATTGAGCTCATTGGGATGTACCTTTATCATGTCTGCATGTATCTGACAGCGGTGGAATTTTCGAACATACTGGATGCAGTCTGTTTCCATGGTCTTCAAAAAGTAACCAGTCCGGAGTATCTTCTTGGCTAAGATAAAACCATTCATATGTCGACAACAGGTCCCAGCGTGGATTTCCTCTAGTAGCTTGGATGCTTTCTTTGCGTCGACACACCTCAACAATCCCAAATCATGAGTCCTCCTAAATAGGATTCCTCCACTATGGAAGAAATTATTGGACAGCCTCCGAAGTGTGTGATTCTGAATAGGAACTGCAAGTTCTGGGTATCTTCCCTTTGTCAGATATTCCTTGATATCCCAAAACCAAGGTTTTCCGTCTGCTTCTTCCTCAAAATGGGCACAGTAAGTTGGCTGATCGTGGATCTTTACTGGAATGGGACCAATGAAGTTTTTGTCTGGATGTTGTATCATGGATGACAAGGTAGCCAATGCATCAGCGAATTTATTCTAGATTCTGGGAACATGCCGGAATTCTGTCTGTGTGAACTCTTTCTCAACTCCTGTACGTGATGCAGATACCGGAGTATCTTAGAGTTCTTGGTTGTCCATTCTTCTCGTACCTATTGTATGAGTAAGTCTGAGTCTCCAATCACTAGCAACTCTTGAACGTTCATGTCAATGGCCATCTTGAGCCCTAGGATGCAGGCTTCATACTTGGCCATATTGTTGGTGCACAAGAACCTGAGTTTGGCAGACACCAAATAATGCTGACCGGTTTTTGATACTAGGACCGCTCCTACGCCAACTCCTTTAAAATTTTCCGCTACATCGAAAAACATTCTCCAGTCGTGATAGGATTCTGCAATGTCTTCTCCTATGAATGATACCTCTCCTTCAGGAAAATACGTCTTCAGAAGTTCATATTTTCCATCCACGAGGTATTTTGAGAAAGAAAAGTTGGTTGCAGGACTGTTTTGAAGGCAGTTTCAGAGACTGATTAAAATGCTTAAGCAGAACTATTTAAAAAAAAGAAACTGTTTATAGAAAAGAATGCAGATTTGCAGAGTTTGAAAGCACACATGGTTTACAAAAAAGAGTTTTTGTTGAAAACATTGCTTAAAAAAAACGTTAAGAACCATTTGACAAGACTGTTGTTATTTAAACGGATCAGACGAGTTGCAATTAATCCTATGGGCATGACATCTACGTTTCGATTTTTTTTAAAGGGGGGGGGGGTTCTTAAAGCATTGATAAAAGATGAACGTAATTATCCTACAGTTTGCCTAA
>MU780096.1:856-20282 GCA_026770625.1 Nicotiana glauca | reverse complement strand
GATGCGAAGTGAGGATCAAGGTTGCAGTTCGGTGTTGACAAGGATGTCACGGGCTCGGATGAGCAAGGAAAGGATCGAATGATTAAAGTAAGTTGGTAGTGTATTCAGCGTCCCCTGGGGGAGGTGTTGTGAAAGAGGCTTTGCATCCTGGTTAAGGATTCTCGTTTGCTTTTCAACGTTAGTGCGTCCGATGATTTAGATGTGCGAACCCTGTGAGCACGTGATTTTTGCCCTAAGTGAATTATTCCCAAAAATTCAAATAAAATAATTTTCTTTCATTATTTTACAATTTTGTGTTATTTTTTATTGTTAATTATTTGCATTTTTATTTGTGAATTTTAATTCATATGAAAATATCAAAAAATATGCTTGACATTTGCATTTAGGATCTAATTTTGGGATTAATTAGTGGTTAATTTATTTTTAGAATAAAATGTGAAGAAAATAACAAAAATAGTCCACTTTTGTATTTTTTATTGTTAACTGTTGAATTTGTCACGAAATAGATTTTTAAACAATTTTAGGAATTAATTAGCTTAACTTTGAAAATATATTAGGTCTTTATTTTAAATTTTTGCATTTTATAAAGTCAGAAAAATAATAAAAAGAGAAAACAACTAATAAAAGAAGTGGGATGTCTTAATAAGGTGACCAAATTTGGGCCAAAGCTTCCCAACCCAAACCAATTTAAACGCACCCTCGTCCAGCCCAAATACCCCATAACCTGGCCTGCCCCTTTTTTATTAAAACGACGCCGTTCGGGCGCCAATCAATCCAGACCATGCATCACCCCTAATCCAAAGGTCCAGATGAGATCCACCATTTTAAATAAAATTGTAATAAAACTTTACTAAACTCAAAAACATTTTCATCCTCCTCGTACACTCCCCCCTGTAACACCTCCGCCCCACCGTCCCTCCGCCTTAAGCCGCCGGTCGGAAAATCATCTCCGCCGGCGGCATTCGTCCAAATCACCTGAAAATCACACCACAGACTCCCCAAGACCGCCTCTTTCTAAACCTCAAATCCCCACGGTTCAAATCCCTGTCAAAAACCCCAAATCGTTGAAACCCTAGGCGCCGCCACCACGGTGCACGGCGGCGCCACCCCTCCAAATGACCCCTAATTTGCACCCCTAACTCCCCTCGTCCCCCTCTTTCCAAATACGCACTCATTTTTTCCTCGAATCAGTCCCCACCCCTTCAAATATTCATTTGAAGTTCCGTCCATAACCCTAATTGCCCTAAACTACTCCAAATCGATACCATGTGGCTTCTTTGCATCCCTCGTGTGGAATCCGGCTTCATTGGCACTCAAAATCTCACCGAAAATGGGCTAAGTTCGAGTCCATAACTGGTCTGTTTGAACAGTGAGTTTCTTTTTTTGTTTTCATTTTTCTTTTTGGTGTTATTCTAGTTGTTAATAAGTGTTAATTTGGAAATCGACTAAGTCTTCTTCAATTTCGTTCCATATTTGTTTCATTTTGATCCTTATCTGCCTGTTCATCTTAGATTTTAGGTGTTAAGTTGTTATTCATTCTGCTAATAGTTGGATTTGTTTCAATTTCTCTGTTTAAATAATGACTTGTAGTATTAAATCTCAACTATGATTCTGTTTAGTTAGTAATTGTTTGAATGTCATTTGGTTATCAATTCTGATTAAGTTTAGCTTGTGATTAGTTTGGTTGATTGTTGTTGTTAATTTGTTTCAATGAATAGGTTAGTTAATAGTTTGAATTAGGATTGCATTTTGAAGCTGAAATTCAGATCTTAGGAATTGTTTGGGTGTAGCTGTCCTACATCAGTAGTTTTGGGATAAGTCAAGGGTAATTAGGGCAATTCAGGGATAAAGAACCTTAGCAATGGATATAGAACTTCCTAGAATATTCTAGAATGGGGTCCAATTTGGAATTTTAGGAAAATATAGTGTGCTTACTTGTGTAATAAGTCAATAAGTAGGGGGCTAAATGAGTTAATAAACAGGGACTGAAATGCAAACAGAAATTAAGGGCTGCCCATTAGTTTTGCCTATATAAGGCAGCCTTCATTACCTTCATGGACAAGTTTTTGAACCCCAAAAATTCCCCCAAAACCATTCTGCAAATCTGAGCTCCAAAGTTTGAATTTCAAATCAAAGAAGTTCAAATTCTTGATTCTTATAGTTCCAGCCTTCCTTTAGATCTATTTTTCTGCCAAAAACCCTAAAAACAAATAGAAATACAGTAGAAAATTCAAAAGAAAAATACTATTTCATTGTTTTTTCTTATATCTTTTTGAATTTCAGCCTTAGTTCAACTCTCTAGCTCATTTCGAAACCAAAACAGCTTGAACTCTTTTGTTTCTGCTTGGTATTTGAAATCTGACAAAGTTTGGAGTTAATTTGAAGTGAATCTGATTGGTTTGAGTCAGTTGTGGGGTCTATTGCTGTTTGTATTTGACATCTGGGCTCAATTGTTTGCTGGCTGGATTTATTCAAGTTACTTTGAGTGTTTTCTGCTTGATTTGATGCAAAACTTTTACTGGATTGGAGCTGTTTCTGGTTGAATTCGAGCTTGTGGTTGCTCATTAAGTTCTGTTTGCTGTTGTGGCTGTGTTGACCATTTCTCTCTTGTGTTTTGACCTTCAGGTACACACCTTTTATTCCCCTGACTTTTGAAATGAAATGAAGAGATGATCTGGCCTCTCCTGTTGAAGTCCTTTATTTGTTTTTTTTGACTTGTAGTTAATTAGCACCTCATTATAGCATGAAATAGATTGAGGATTGTATGACTGGGCTGAACATTTAGACTATGTAAATCCTAGACTGTATAACTTGGACTGTTTGGATTATAATATTCTCTGGTTGACTGTTGAACCTAGGATTTGTTTTCCTTCATATATTCACTGTTAAACTATGTTTAGGATCACTGGATAATAATAGTTTGCTATAATGATGATAGTTTGATAGAACTTTGTTTTAGCTTAATGATGATCTGCAGGCCTCGAGTTTCAGGCCTTAGAGTTTTAGTTTAACTTTGTTTTAGCAATATTTAGCCTTAGAGTTTCCTGTTTCCTTTTAGCATTTTACCATTTTCATAGCTTCTCTGATTTATTTTTCATTTCAGTGCTTGAATTGACCTCAACACATGCGTAAAACATAAAAATGGGCTTCAGGTCACAGTTTCTTAAATTGCATAGGAGCAGAAGGTCAAATTAGATTGAATTTGCTTTCTTATGTCCATTACTTATTAGATCAATTGGGCTCATAATCCGCAACAATATAAATTCAGGAATGATATTAAAAAGGCTATTTCATTACCATTGGGCCTTTGGCAAAATTGTCCAGGTGTTGTGTGCTAAACTAGTCAAGGGCCCACAGTTGGCATTATCTTATAAAAACAAACTGACCGAATTTCCCAAGCCTTTTAGAGGCCCAACGTGGGCATTGTATTCACTTGGGCTTCACAAGCTGACAGCTTACCAGCTTGGGCCAAAGTTCCAAGGCCCAGCAAATGCTTGGAGTCACAATCCTTTTTCTTAAATTTTTTTTTTACATTACGAGTATGGGGATTGATTTGCAGATATAAATTTAGGTTTCGAGTTAGGTAGCGGGTTCAAACTAAGAGGGTCCTCCCTTTTGTTTGAATTCGGACTTGAATTCGAGGCTCGAATTTATAAATGTAAATTAATTAGATCCTTTTAGAGATAAATAATAAATAGAAAATCGTAGTTACTTTACGTCGGCCTTTAAATAAAAATGAGATGAGCCTCGCCAAACAAAACACATAACTTGCGGGGCCATCATTAAACGCTTATATATAAAAAATACTTTGAATCCGGGCGTGTCGTTTAGTGAATTTCACGGCTTCCCGCAAAGATAATAATACGCTAGCCACTTTAGGCGCGCTTTTAATAATTTTACCCTATTAAATATGGGTGTGCATTTCATGCAACCCAAATCCAAATCCCAAAACGTTGAATAAGAATGTGTCGAGGATCCGGGTGCATTTCATGTGACGTGATCCAAAAATACGTTCTTAAACGACGTTCACTTTCTTAATAATTGACTAAAAGAGGTAAATAATTCTAAAATTGCACTATAGGTTTAACATGTATTAAAATCATATTTTATCCAAATATAGCAGTTGAGCGACCGTGCTAGAACCACGGAACTCGGGAGTGCCTAACCCCTTCTCCCGGGTTACCAGAATTCCTTACTCGAATTTCTGGTTCGCGACTGTAATACAGAGTCAAACCCTTTTCTCGATTCGGGATTCAAACCGGTGACTTGGGACACTATAAATCTCCCAAGTGGCGACTCTGAATCTCTTAATAAACGAATCCCGTTTTGATTGTCCTTTAATTGGAAAAACTCCTTCTGTTATACCCTTCGCGGGGTGTAGTAGCGGAAAAAGGAGGTGTGACAGCTCTGGCGACTCCGCTGGGGATGAGAACCCAGAATTTCGGTTCAGGGTTCAAGAATTCAAGCTCAGTTAAACTGTTGTATTTGGCTTTATCTGATTTTTCTACATGTTTCATGCTATATGTGCTAAATGTTTTACCGCTTTAATATTTGTTGAAATTTTATATATAAACTGTCGCGAATCCCTTCCTCTTTCTTAATCTTCTACATCATGGATAAGGGTGCACTTCGTGTAGCTTCTCTTCTGTTTAGAGTCTTTCCCAATTTAGACCGAGGTTTGGATAAGTTGCTAAGCCGGCGGAGCTTCTGTATCCCCGGTACGCTGCCTCCCCCTTGGCCCGAGTTGTCTGCTCGGGTAAGCCAGGTCTAGACAATTAAACCTAGGGTTTAAACCTAGAAGAACAATAAACTCATGCCGGATCCCTAGTAGGATGCATGTTTACATCATGTGCATTTGACTTAGGGGACTCAACACAGGGGTTGGGTCCGTCTAGGACAGGTGACCTGAATTGAAATGACCATCCTGATGCATCTTACGTGCTACTTGCGCATTCATTTGCTCGGCTTTGCATGCAGACTGGCTTGTATATAATGAGTGAAAAATTGTGAAAAATAGCAGTGTTAGGACTAAGTGAGGGTAATCATTTGTTTGAAAAAAAACCAATGCCCAACAAGTACCGAAATGCTGCCGGATTTTTGAAAAATGAAAAAATAGAAAATATTTGAAAAGAAATTATTGTCCAAAATAGCTTTGATTTTGGCAAATCTGCCCGAACTACGCTGGTTTGATTCTCACCGGATGTGAGATACGTAGGCAACCCTCATCGGGTCCAACCACCCCTTTTGCAAAAGTAGCCAAAAATACCAAAATTTTAATTTTTATCCAATAAGTCGGGTGACGCCATTCTTGTTTTAAAATAAGCCGAATGTCCCCAAAAAGGGCGCCGGAAGGCTGTTTTTGCAAGAACAGCCACCCTGAGTCGTTTTTAAACGGTTTGCGGGCACATCCTTAAAATCTCCCTTTCGAAAGTGCTGAAGGGCCGTATTCGCAAAACCGAGTCTTTGTTTTCCTTAAATAAAATTTTCAAAAATAGCCACTTTGCTTTTTAAGTAAAAAAAACCATTACATGGCCGATTTTCTTTAAATAGTCACAGTTGACATGGAAACCTTCTCAGGCTTTCGCAGGCCTGCGGCGATGCCGAATGATGCCCCGCGGGCCCCCGGATGTGAAGCTTTGATGCACTCTTGATCTAAAATTCTATATTTTGTTATTTTGAGTCTGCTTTTGTAGTTTCCCTTCAAGAAAAACAAATAGTCTAGTATCTCTTGTACTCGGCATTTATTAAGGAAATTTGAAAATCCCAAAAAATTATCTCTTTAATTTTGCATTCAATTTACAAGAACTACGCTTGGTCTGATTCATGCGGGGTCATGATACGTAGGCAATCTCCATAGGATTCGACCATAACCAAAAGAAAAAATAAACGGAAAAAAGAGAGGAAAAAACCACAAAAAGGCAATAGCGGAAAAACAAGAAAGAAAGAAAAGAAAAATCAAGAAAGGAAGAAAATAGGAACAGGAGAAGACAAAGGCAAGAATGAAAAGAGGAAACAAAAAAAAACAAAAAAGAAAAACAAAGAAAGAGAAAGTTTACAATTGGAAATAAGGAAAAATCGGGATGACGCATGCAACCGATCAAAAGTTGTTACCAATATGTTAAATGCCCTAACATTAACTTGATGGTTTCATTTTGTCATGTCATTTGAGAAAGGTGGTTGGTTTGTGGTTTTAAATTGGTAACTCCTCTTTACAACACAAGGACAAAAGGTAGTTGGCATTCTGGCAACCTATTCCTACAACACCCGGGCAAAAACCAAACTGAACATGACAGGCCAAGAATCAGATACCAGTATCGTGGACCCGTCAAAAGAGGTAGAAGTGGTGGATGTCAAAGTAATGTGGGAAGAGATGTATAAGTTGAGGCAGCAGATGGCCGAGATGCATCGGGCCTGGGCTAAGGGTCAGCCGACGCCAGTTTATCCTCCAGAATATATCCCACCTTTGGCTCAGTCTCAGGAGCTCCCTACTGTGAATTCATCTTCACCTGTACCTTTCTACCAACAGAGTTATGTCACCACCTCCTATCCTCCCCAAGCTCCACCACCCAAACAAAACCCTCCTCCACCAATCACCCCTGTCTTTGTGGCGCCTCCACCTGCCACACTGCAAAGATCTTCCAGTGAGCCCTTGTTCCAAACCCAGGAAACCCACTATTACCCACCTGAACCCACCTTCAAACCTCCAGAACCATACTCCTACACTCCCTGTCTTGATATCTCAGCTGAAGAAGAGAAGCCTCCCAAAAAACCTTAGCAGGAGGAGATGATACGAAAGGTGAAAAGCTTAGAGCAATCATTCAGATATATGCAGGGTCTAGGAGGACAGGTGAGTGTGGCCTACAAGGACTTGTTCTTGTTTCCCGACATCCAGTTGACTGCGGGATTCAAGTTACCCAAGTTTGATCTGTATGACGGACATGGCGATCCGGTAGCCCATCTAAGGGGATTTTACAGTAAGATGAGAGGCACTGGGGGAATGGATGAGTTATTAATGGCGTACTTTAGTCAAAGTATCAGTGGTGCTGCTTTGGAATGGTACACGCGACAAGATCATGTTCGATGGTACACCTGGGATGATTTGGCCCCAGCATTTGCAGGCCACTTTCAATATAATCTCGAGATTGTCTCGGACCATCTATCACCAACCAAAATTTAGAAGAAACCGGGGGAAAGCTTCAGAGAGTACGATTTTCAGTGGAGGGAGCAGGCTGCAAGAGTCGATCCTCCAATAAAGGAAGGCGAGATGGTTGATTACTTCCTGCAGGCTTTGGAGCCTAACTACTATGGTCATCTGGTGTCGGCAGTTGGAAAAACTTTTAGTGAGGTAGTGAAAATGGCAAGCATGGTGGAAGAAGGTCTCAAGTCCAACAAAATTATGAGCTATTCGGCGATTAAAGCAACTACCCAGGCTATCCAGAGTGGCACTGGAGGGGTATTGGGAAAGAAAAAGAAAGAAGATGTGGCGGTAGTTGACTCGAGAACTTGGTCCAGGGGCCCATCACCATATTATCATCAACCTCGACCCCATCCCCAAACCTACCCCCACACTCCACAACATTATTACTCACCTCGTGATCCTCACTTCTTTGTCCACCATGCCCACACATACCCCCAACATCCTACCCATGCGCAATGGCGTGCACCCATCTCACAAAATACTTACCCAACTCAAAATACCTACCCACCTTTAAGAGCCTACAAGAATCCCCATGGAGCGGGTTTGCGTGCCAACCAAAATTTCAAGAAAGAAAGGGCGCAGAAGCAGGAAACTTTCACCCCCATCGGAGAGTCATATGCAGACTTGTTTGAGAAACTAAAGCATTATAACTTGATTGCAACGATTCCTCCGAATCATGTGGACAAGCGTGCAAGAAGCTTTGACCCTTCTAAAAGGTGTGAATACCATTCCAATGCCTAGGGGGACGATGTCGAAAGTTGCCGAGATTTGAAAAGAGAGATAGAAAAAATGATTCAGGAAGGGGTAATTGCGGTCTATGACAGTGCCACCCAGAACATTGCACAGAATCCTTTACCTGCACATGAGGGTGCACATTTTGTGGGGAAGATCCATGGCGACAGGGAGTATGAGAATCCTCTCGGAAACTCGTTGAATGAAGTCAATGATATTGTAATTGGTGAAGGCCCCAACAATTTTGATGGGCAATCCAGTGGCTAAGATGTCGAGTTTGGTGATTGGAAAGACGCTCCATCTCCTAGTTAGCTAGAGTGGAGTTTTGGTAATTTATTTTGTTGTCATTTCTGCTGTCCGGGTTATTTTCAGGGTTGTAATCCGGATATTGTTTTGTGACTCAAACCCTTCTATCCTTTCACTTTGCCTTGTTTGTCTAGTCGTAGTAGCTTGTGTAGTGCTGTTTAGGTTTGTTCAAGGGTTGTAACTCTAGTCTAGTTTGCTTGTTTTGGTGTTTTAACCCTTTCACCGTTAGTCTAATGCAATTCTCTGTTTCCCGCCATTTCTAGTCATTTTATTTAGTTCCCTTCTCCTTTTACAATTCTTTTCATGCTGGTTCTAGTGACATGACATGCAGTCCGTTTAGTAATGAAGCAATGAAACAATGTTGAAGATGTAAGGATATCCGAGGGAAATAAGTAAAGGCATTTTGAGATCACTTCGAGCCCAAATCAAGTGAAACTGGGGGTAGATAGAACATAAAGAAATACTGTTGAAATGCATCATGCCGCATCGGTTTGAAGCCAAAGGCAAGTTTGCCCCAAGTCTACAGTGACCGTTCGTGGTACCGAGATTGTTGTCCAATGGTGCTAGGTAATTGACAAATACAGAAGGCAAATATGTGAATCAATAAAAAGGTGTTATGTGTGTTTCCCTCAGCTTGTTTAACTATGTAGTTTGTACTTGGCATGTTTTGGAGATTGGAATGACGAAGGCATTTTGTTTTGCTATCTAAACACTTTATCCTTTGTTATCCTTTTGAGCCTCATTTATCTTTCTTTCATACCCCTCTTTTGGAATCAATGACAGAATTCGTAGACACAAGCATGGAAAGTAAGTGAAAAAAGAGAAAGAAGGGAAAATGAAGAAGAAAAGAAAAAAAAGAGAAAGGAGAAGAAAAAGAAAAAAAAAGAGAAGAAAGAAGAAAAAAAACAAGACAACAAAAGGAGAAAAGGAAGAAAGAAAAGAAAAGAAGAGAAAGGGGAAGAAAAAGAAAAGAGAAATCACAACAACAAAGCAATTCATATGACCTGAACTACGTTTGACTTGATCCCGAAGGGGTACGTAGGCAGCTGGCGATGACTTGGTGAAGGGAATCTATGAGAGAAGGTTCTCGAACCGGGTTACGACCGAATAGAGCGCGGAACCAACGAGTTCAGTCGAACAAGGTAACGAGTCTAAGGGAAGGATCAAGCTTGAAAGGAATGGACGGGCGTAGGCTTAATAGTGAACGCAGACCCCCCTGCTTATAGATATGAGATCAATGACTTAAATAAAAGAAAGATGTCGAGAGAAAGTCTTAGCCCTTAAAATGCGTTGCGAAGAGAGATCGAAGACGAAGATTTTCTGACGCAGTGCGGGCACTGGATGCTCTGAGGTTCAGTCACACCAAAACAAAAATCCAAAAGTCCCTAAGAAAGAAACTAGGGCACAAGTTGTCGTCGTTTGGAAAATCTGATTCCGAAAGTTGTAATGCTGAACCCATGTTTTTGAGCCTTTGATACCCTTCTTTCTATCCCCATCCAAAATCCTACATTATGGTCCAAAGAAAAACCTTCCGATCAGTCTTCAAGAGATGCTGAATCAAGCGAGCAGAGGTGAACCGTATCAGGGGCAACACTCTGGTCCAAACGAAGGAAATGAAGGATGAGAGAGTCTTGTTGATGAGAACCCTCACGCGTACCCCAAGGCGATGAAAGCTGAGAGAAATCAAAATGAGATAGTCTTATTGGTGAAAACCTTCACGGGCACCATAAGGCGACAGTGAGTTGAGAGAAAAACCAAAACGAGAGAGGCTTGATGGTGAAAACCCTATGGGCACCACAAGTCGACTAAGGAGGGTGAATCAGATCGAGAAAGCAGGGAAATGAAGCCCAGTTTCATGGCAAAAAGGTACAACAAGAGCTGAACATCAGATTTGCTAAACAGAGTAGGCTGCAGGTGCATGTCAAGGTCGCTAGAGTCGGTAGCCACATCTGATGGTTTGCTACTCTGTAGGTTTCTTGTTAGGAATCGTCTCTTTCCATCATCCTTTACTCTATTCCTCCCACCTTGTTTTACTCCCTCTTTCTGGGTCGGTTGTTCAAAACAAGTGAGAAATGACTTCAAAATCTGCCACCAAGCTTTCCAACTAAACAAAATAGGATTTGGTGAACACATCAAGGCGTCAAGTCAGGAGAAAATAGCAGGCACAATGAGTTGGCCACAATCAACATGCTTTGGGATTCGTGTGAAATACAAGGGTTTGGTACACCTCAATTCAAGAACCATGCAACGGATGAAGGGTGTTTGGTGAACGGGTCAGAGGTATTCTCCGTGTTAAGGATAACAAAGAAAGTGGTTAGTCAATAAACAAGCAAGGTCTTCGAGGGGAAAACAGTTATTGTGGCAAGTGAAGGAGCAATAAACCTTAAAGCCGAAGCCTGTTTCAGCTAAGGAAGAACATCATACACATAGAATGGGGGCAATAGTCGTGCTTTGGAATTTACAAGAGACATAAAGGTTGGGGAGGTGCCAGTTCATGCAATGCAAATAGAGGATATTGGGTCTGAATGGAGAAAAGGTATTTTATGTGATGAGGATGACAGAGAAAGGGGTCTAGTCCGGAAACAAGCCAGGTCTTCAAGTGGAAGTCAATCTTCTTGGGAAGCGAAGAGGCAACTGCCCCCAAAGTTTAAGGCCACAAACCAACCACCACATTTTAAACTCACAAGTTTCACAAGTTTTCTTTGTTTGAAACAGGAACAAAGCAGTGCAAGAAAGTCGGTTCAACAATAGGAAGGAAATGAAAGGAAGAGAAGGAATAAGAGCAAAGCCGACAAAAGGGAAGTTTCTCAAATCTTTACCCTTGCCTATCTTGCTAGTGTGCATAAAATTCTACCATTGCTTTTCACATTTTCCTCCTAGGATAAAAGTCATAGTCTGATGGATTTTCCTCCATTTAAAGAATCTTAGTCTGATGAATTTTTCTCCTAAGATAAAAATCCTAGTCTGATGAACTTTCTCCTAGGATCAAAATCTTAGTCTGATGAAAATTTCTCCTAAGATAACAAGATAACAAAAACCTAGTTCGATGAACTTTCTCCTAGGATCTGCATCTTAGTCCGACGAATCTCTCTCCTAAGATAGGAGACCTAGTCTGATGAATTTTCTCCTGGGATCAAAATCTTAGTCTGATGAGTCTTTCTCCTAAGATAGAAAAACTAGTCTGATGAATCTTCTCCTAGGATCAACATCTTAGTCTGATAAATATTTCTCCTAAGATAGAAGACCTAGTCTGATGAATTTTCTCCCAGGATCAACATCTTAGTCTGATGAATCTTTCTCCTAAGATAAAAACAAAGAGGGACCTATTCTGATGAACTTTCTCCTAGGATCAACATCTTAGTCTGATGAATCTTTATCCTAAGGTAAAAACAAAGAGGGACCTAGTCTGATGAACTTTATCCTAGGATCAACATCTTAGTCTGATGAATCTTTCTCCTAATGTAAAAGAAAAGAGGGACCTAGTCTGATGAACTTTCTCCTAAGATCCAAAACCTTAGTCTGACGAGTCTTTCTCCTAAGATAGAAAACCTAGTCTGACGAATTTTCTCCTAGGATAAAAATCTCTGTCAAATAGTTTTACTCACAGGGGGCATACAAGTCAATCAAATCTTTAGTTTTGCTCTCACCATCGTATCAATAGCTTAGGTAACAACTCACAAGTCTACCCAGCCACCAAACGGGGGCAGAAAATTTTCTTTGTTTGTTTATTTTGTCGCAGGAGCCCACCTGGAGAACAAGGGAATACTTTTCAAGCTTCAGCAATCAGGAGCCCACCCGGAGAACAAGCGAAGTGCAATTCAAATTTTAACTTTTAATTTTTTAATATTTGATAACATGCTGTACCCAACTACCAAACTAAGGCAGAAAAATTTTCTTTGTTTGTCTATTCTGTTGCAGTCAGGAGCCCACCTGGAGAACAAGGGAATACTTTTCAGCGTCAGCAGTCAGGAGCCCGCCTGAAGAATAGAGGCATATATGCAGTCAAGCATCACTCGAAGGAATGGCAAAACATCTCCGATCAAAATGCAAGGCAACAACGCAAGAATTCCATCGGAAGAATACAAGTTCAAAGCAACACAAGAAAAAGTTTGAAGACATAGATAGGACCTTTTTGTAATTTATAGATTATAGCTTAGTCTAGTTTTTTTATTTTTTATTTTGAAACGGTGTAATAAGGAGGTCAGCGAGCAGTAGCAGCAGCAACAGCATTGAAATCGCAGCTCCCGGTAGACCCAGCTACCAAACCTTCCCGAACTACACTAACCTGATTCCTTTTAGCCAAGGATATGTAGGCAACCCTTGAAGCAGGGTTCGGTCATATGGTTTTCAAAAATTCTTCACACGGAATATTAGAACGGGCAAAAATCGCTCGTATCCGCTCACTTATCTTTGCCCGAGAACTCTTTGTGTTCCCAAGCAAAGAGGGGCAGCTGTGAGCACGTGATTTTTGCCCTAAGTGAATTATTCCCAAAAACTCAAACAAAATGATTTTCTTTCATTATTTTACAATTTTGTGAATTTTTTGTTATTTTTTGTTAATTGTTTGCATTTTCATTTGTGCATTTTAATTCATATGAAAACATCAAAAAATATGCTTGACATTTGCATTTAGGATCTAATTTTAGGATTAATTAGTGGTTAATTTGTTTTTAGAACAAAATGTGAAGAAAATAACAAAAATAGTCCCTTTATGCATTTTTTATTGTTAACTGTTGAATTTGTCATGAAATAGATTTTTAAACAATTTTAGGAATTAATTACCTTAACTTTGAAAACATATTAGGTCTTTATTTTAATTTTTTGCATTTTATAAAGTCAGAAAAATAATAAAAAGAGAAAACAATTAATAAAAGAAGTGGGTGGTCTTAATAAGGTGCCCAAATTTGGGCCAAAGCTGCCCAACCCAAACCAATTTAAACGCACCCCCCGTCCAGCCCAAATACCCAAAACCCGACCTGCCCCTTTATTATTGAAACGATGCCGTTCGGGCGTCAATCAATCCAGACCATCCATCACCCCTAATCCAAAGGTCTAGATGAGATTCACCATTTTAAATAAAATTGTAATAAAACTTTACAGAACTCAAAAATATTTTCATCCTCCTCGTACACTCCCTCCTGTAACACCTCCGCCCCATCGTCCCTCCGCCTTAAGCCGCCGGCCGGAAAATCATCTCCGTCGGCGGCGTTTATCCAAATCACCTAAAAATCACACCACAGACTCCCCAAGCCCGCCTCTTTCTAAACCTCAAATTCCCACGGTTCAAATCCCTGTCAACAACCCCAAATCGTTGAAACCCTAGGCGCCGCCACCACCGTGCACGGCGGTGCCACCCCTCCAAATGACCCCAAATTTACACCCCTAACTCCCCTCGTCCCCTTCTTTCCAAATACGCACTCATCTTTTCCTCGAATCAGTCCCCACCCCTTCGAATATTCATTTGAAGTTTCGGCCAAAACCCTAATTGCCCCAAACTACTCCAAATCGATACCATGTGGCTTCTTTGCATCCCTCGTGTGGAATCCGGCTTCATTGGCACTCAAAATCTCACCAGAAGTGGGCTAAGTTCAAGTCCGGAACTGGTCTGTTTGAACAGTGAGTTTCTTTTTTGTTTTCGTTTTTCTTTTTGGTGTTATTCTAGTTGTTAATAAGTGTTAATCTGGAAATCGGCTAATTCTTCTTCAATTTCGTTCCATATTTATTTCATTTTGATCCTTATCTGCCTGTTCATCTTTGATTTTAGGTTTTAAGTTTTTATTCGTTCTGCTAATAGTTGGATTTGTTTCAATTTGTCTGTTTAAATAATGACTTGTAGTATTATATCTCAACTATAATTCTGTTTAGTTAGTAATTGTTTGAATGTCATTTGGTTATCAATTCTAATTAAGTTTAGCTTGTGATTAGTTTGGTTGATTGTTGCTATTAATTTGTTTCAATGAATATGTTAGTTAATAGTTTGAATTAGGATTGCATTTTGAAGCTGAAATTCAGATCTTAGGAATTGTTCGGGTGTAGCTGTCCTACATCAGTAGTTTTGGTATAAGTCGAGGGTAATTAGGGCAATTCAGGGATAAAGAACCTTAGCAATGGATCTAGAACATCCTAGAATATTCTAGAATGGGGTTCAATTTGGAATTTTAGGAAAACATAGTGTGCTTACTTGTGTAACAAGTCAATAAGTAGGGGACTAAATGAGTAAATAAACAGGGACTGAAATGCAAACAGAAATTAAGGGCTGCCCATTAGTTTTGCCTATATAAGACAACCTTCACTACCTTCATGGACAAGTTTTTGAACCCCAAAAATTCCCCCAAAACCATTCTTCAAATCTGAGCTCCAAAGTTTGAATTTCAAATCAAAGAAGTTCAAATTCTGGATTCTTATAGTTCCAGCCTTCCTTTAGATCTATTTTTCTGCCAAAAACCCCAAAAACAAATAGAAATACAGTAGAAAATTCAAAAGAAAAACACCGTTTCATTGTTTTTTTCTTAGATCTTTTCGAATTTCAGCCTTAGTTCAACTCTCTAGCTCATTTCGAAACCAAAACAACCTGAACTCTTTTGTTTCTGCTTGATATTTGAAATCTGACAAAGTTTGGAGTTAATTTGAAGTGAATTTGATTGGTTTGAGTCTGTTGTGGGGTCTATTGCTGTTTGTATTTGACATCTGGGCTCACTTGTTTGCCGGCTAGATTTGTTCAAGTTACTTTGAGTGTTTTTTGCTTGATTTGATGCAAAACGTTTACTGGATTGGAGCTGTTTCTGGTTGAATTCGAGCTTGTGGTTGCTCATTATGTTCTGTTTGCTGTTGTGGCTGTGCTGACCATTTCTCTCTTGTGTTTTGACCTTGAGGTACACACCTTGTATTCCCCTGACTTTTGAAATGAAATGAAGAGATGATCTGGCCTCTCCTGTTGAAGTCCTTTATTTGTTTTTTTTGACTTGTCGTTAATTAGCACCTCATTATAGCATGAAATAGATTGAGGATCGTATGACCGGGCTGGACATTTAGACTATGTAAATCCTAGACTGTATAACTTGGACTGTTTGGATTATAATATTCTCTAGTTAACTATTGAACCTAGGATTTGTTTTCCTTCATATATTCATTGTTAAACTATGTTTAGGATCACTGGATAATAATAGTTTTCTATAATGATGCTAAATTGATAGAACTTTGTTTTAGCTTAATGATGATCTGCAGTGTGACGACCCAAAGGGTCATCACCAGATTTCTCCCTTTTTCCGCGCTTCCGAGGCCTTGAAAACCTCACTTTTAGTTGCCTCGATTTGAGTGCGCAGTCCGGGCGCGTAGCCGGAAAGCTTTTATGTTGAAATATGTGAAATCTGTGAAGAATTTGAAGAATTTTGATATTAATATGGTAAAGTTGACTTCGGTCAACATTTTTAGTAAACGGACCCGGACCCGGACCCGTGATTTGACGGTCCTGAAGGGTCCGTCGAAAAATATGGGACTCGGGCATGTGCCCGGAGTCAAAATCCGAGTCCAGAACCCGAGTAAAAGAATTTTTATGTTAAATTATTAAGGAAAATGGAAGTGAAAATTGATTAAAGGACTGTGGTATCGGGCTCGTATTTTGGTTCCGATGCCCGGTACAGGTCTTAAATATGTGATAAGTGCTTTCTGTGAAGTTTGGTCGAAATCGGACGTCGTTTGACGTGTTTCGGACCTAATTAGCTAAAGTTAGAAGTTTAAGAAGTTTGAAATGAAAATGATGATTTTGAGGCTTGATTCATCGATTTTGATGATCCTTTATCGCGTCCGCGGCCTTAGGCTCATGTTCGCGTACCTTTCCCTGGTTCCTCCATCGCGTTCGCATCCCTTGCCTCACGTTCGTGTATAGTCATTTGACTCTGAGGATTCAGCCCCTTTTTACTCTTTGCGTTCGCATATATAGCCTCGCGAACGCGTGGTGTTACATACCCCTTCCTCGCGTTTGCGTTAGGGTCCACGCGTTCGCGTAGGCCAAGTTCTGGACACCCAGTATCTTCTTCTACGCGTTCGCATTCCCTTTCACGCTTTCGCGATGTGTTGCCCAGTTTACCCTTCGCGAACGCAGCCCCTTTCCCGCGAACGCAAAGGGAAATTTTGCCCAGCGAAGTTTTAAGTCAAAAACAGAACCAGTGACGGGAAAAACATATCACTTCACGAGCTCTTCCTTCTCCAAAGTCCTAGGGCGAATTTTAGAGCACTTATTTATCAAAACTTCTTGGGTAATCATTGTTTAACTTGTTTTCTTCAATTTCCTTCATTGATTACTAATTTCCTAGCCCTAAATCATGAATTCAAGGTAGAAATTGGGGGTTTTAGATAGAGTTAGGGTTTTGGGAATTGTGGGTGATTCAACCTCGATTTGGGGTCGAATCTTAAAAAAAATTGTATATTTGAACTCGTGGGTTTTGGCCCGAGCCTCGTGTTTGGACTATGTGGGCCCGGTGTCGAATTTTATATTTTTGGAAGAATGCTAGAAAACTCATTTCTAGGCTATGGGATTATGTTGTTGATCCCTAATTGATATTATTGAATTAATTATGCTTAGATACCATTGTTTCGGAGTCGGATTTTAGAGGAAAGACGGTATTGGAGAGTTGATTGCTATTTTTTGGACCGAGGTAAGTGTTTGATCTAACTTTGGCTTGAGGGAATAGGATTAGAGTCTTATTTATTGTTAATTGCTAAGTGATCGAGTACGGTGTATAGGCATGATGACGAGTATCTATACACCGGTGTCTAGTATGACCGTGGGTCTTTGTTGGTACTTGTTTTGGTATACTTTGGGAATCTTCCAAGCTAATTAATGATTTTCTACATAATGTGAGAAGTTTGAGGATTATTTTAGAATTATGAATTCTTTAGAGCGTTGGCTCAAACAATAAAATACTATCGAGTAAGAAATGAAAGAATTGGTACTCCAGGTAGTGGTGGTTCTCAACAGTACTATTCAGATCAGCAGCCTATCAGTGCACCCCCACTTCAGAGCTTCAGGGGAGGACATTCAGGTCGACAGGGCCAGCAGTGTAGCAGCCGAGGTCTTGTTATGGTTGTGTTGACCCCGGTCACATTGTCAGGTTTTGCCCTCGAGCCTCGAGCAGCTCTCAGCAGCAGGGTCCTCGCCCCATGATTCAGACAGCAGGTGATCCACAGCCCGCCCAGCCAGCTAGAGGCGGGGGTAGGGATCATAGAGGTGGAGGTAGGGACTGTAGAGGTGGAGCTTGGACCGGTAGAGGTAGAGGTCAGCCAGTAGCCGATCGTCTTAGGGACATAGTTCAGGGGGTGGGGCCCAGCCCCGGTGTTATGCTTTGCCAGCCTGGCCAGAGGCTGAGTCTTCAGATATTGTTATTACAGGTACTATTATGGTCTGTGATAGGGATGCTTCAGTGCTATTTGACCCTGGGTCTACGTATTCATATGTGTCGTCTTATTTTGTACCCTACTTGGCTGTGCCTAGTGATGCTTTGGCTATCCCTGTATATGTATCTACACCAGTGGGTGACTCTATGGTGGTCGACCGAGTTCATCATTCCTGTGTAGTAGTATTTGAGGGTTTTGAGACCCGAGTCGATTTATTGCTTTTAGACATGGTGGATTTTGATGTTATATTGGGGATGGATTGGTTGTCCCTGTATCATGCTATCTTGGATTGTCAAGCCAAGACCATGACCTTGACTTTTCTAGATTTTCCCTGATTGGAGTGGAAAGGGAACCCAAGACATGCCACCCGCAGTGTTATTTCATATGTTAAGGCTCGACGCATGGTCGAGACGGGATGTTTAGCTTATTTGGCATATGTTCGTGATTCCAGCACGGAGGTTCCTTCTATTGACTCTGTTCCTATTTTTCGGGAGTTCCCAGAGGTTTTCCCTTCAGACCTGCCGGGTATGCCGCTCGATAGGGATATTGATTTTTGTATTGATCTGGCCCCGGGCACGCAGCCCATTTCTATCCCGCCGTATTGCATGGCCCCGCTAGAATTAAAGGAGTTAAAGGACCAGTTGCAGGATTTGCTGGAGAAGGGTTTTATCAGGCCTAGTGTTTCTCCTTGGGGCGCGCCCGTGCTATTTGTGAAGAAAAAGGATGGATTGATGAGGATGTGCATTGATTACATGCAATTGAACAAGGTGACGATAAAGAACAAGTATCCACTATCGAGGATTGATGATTTGTTTGACCAGCTTCAGGGTGCGAAGGTGTTTTCAAAGATAGACTTGAGATCTGGCTACCATCAGCTGAGGATTCGGGTGTCTAATGTCCCTAAGACAGCATTTCGCACTCAGTATGGGAGTTATGAGTTTTTGGTCATGTCATTCGGGTTGACCAATGGCCTAGCAGCATTTATGGAGTTGATGAACCGAGTATTCAGGCCTTATCTGGACTTTTTCGTAATAGTCTTTATTGATGATATTCTGGTGTACTCCCGAAGCTAGGAGGAGCACGAGCAGCACCTCAGAGTGGTTCTTTAGACTCTGAAGGATAGTCAGTTGTATGCTAAGTTCTCGAAGTGCGAGTTGTGGTTGAGTTCGGTTGCATTTCTGGGTCATGTTGTATCAGCAGAGGGTATTCAGGTGGACCTGAAGAAAATTGAGGCAGTCAAGAATTGGCCCCGACCAGCTTCAGCGATCAAGATTCGAAGTTTCTTGGGGTTAGCAGGTTATTACCGTCGGTTTGTGAAAGGGTTTTCGTCTATAGCAGCCCCGATGACCAGGTTGAACCAGAAGGGTGCCCAGTTCATATGGTCAGACGAGTGCGAAGAGAGCTTTCAGAAGCTCAAGACAACTCTGACTACGGCACCGATATTGGTTTTGCCCACAGGCTCAGGGCCTTATACAGTTTATTGTGATTCTTCCCGTATTGGGCTTGGTGCAGTATTGATACAAGGCGACAGAGTCATAGCTTATGCTTCGAGGCAATTGAAGATCCACGAGAAGAACTATCCGGTCCATGATTTAGAGTTGGCAGCCATTGTTCACACTTTGAAGATTTGGAGGCATTATTTATATGGTGTGACGTGTGAGGTGTACACGGATCACAAGAGCCTTCAGTACTTGTTCAAGAAAAAGGAGTTGAATTTGAGGCAGAGGAGGTGGTTGGAGTTGTTGAAAGATTATGATGTTACTATTTTGTACCACCCGGGGAGAGCCAATGTGGTGG